>JANSVA010422643.1:0-20497 GCA_025504915.1 Erythroxylum reticulatum | reverse complement strand
GTATCTAATATGTAATAGATAGTGATCCATCTTGATTCTATATTGTTTTGTTATTTTATACTTTTTGTTTTTGACTTAATGAAGTACAACAAAAGAACAACTAGGTCTCATTCTTCTTACATCTTAGTAAGATTTTATTGAAACTTCCAAAGGTGTCGCTGCGTATTTTGTTTGTACTTAATGTTTTCCGATTCTACTAGCAATCATATAATAACTTCTTATAATTAAGTAATTAATAATTAATTGGATTTTTTGGATTGTTTCATCAATGGTATTGGACAGAATCCTTTTTTTTTTTGACTCTGCATCCGCGATTCTACTATATATTATTTATAATATTATTTATATTATTTATTATTATTAGTATATATTATTTATTATTATTAGTATATATTATTTTATTATTATTAGTATATTAGTACTATATTAGTATATTAGTACTATTAGTATTAGTGAACAATAATCATTAATGAACAATAATGAAAAAATTCGATCATATTCATAGAGATAGGGGACATAATTCACATGGATATAGTAAGTCTCGCTTGGGCTGCTTTAATGGTAGTCTTTACATTTTCCCTTTCACTCGTAGTATGGGGCAGAAGTGGGCTTTAGAAGGACTACTAAGTGAGTTGAGAAATCAAACTGTATCAGTTTTTTTATAGATCTTTCTGCAAAGACTTTTGAATTTAACCATTCAAATTGAATTGAATTCAATTATTGAATTCAATTTCTAAATTATATTGGATTCGAGTAATTCGAGTAGAGTAATGTATTCTAGGAATAATACCCCCTTTTTTAATCATAATCCAACAAATATTTCAATGATTCCCGTGTTCATATTTCGAAAGTAAAAGGAATAGAAATGATAGGAAATGGATTCCAACCCAATTCAATTCTTACTAAATCTTCTATTTCGATAAACCCGCTCTTACCAGAGTTAGAGATAGACAATGAAGAAGGGCGGAATCTTTTTTGACTTTTTATTTTTTTTTTTTACCCCTTTTCCCGTTCAAATAGAAAAGAAAGGAGTTCTGTTATTAGTTATTAATATTTATTTGTATTAGTTTATAATAATGTATTAATTAATTCTGTATAATAATGTATTAATTAATTCTTTATAATAATGAATTATTTATAAAATAATAATGAATTATTTATAAAGTATAATTATAAAGTATAAAAAATTAATTATTGAAATTCTTTATTTATTTAAATTCTTTATATTATAATTTAATATTTAATTAATTATTTAAGTTTAAATTCAACTTAAGTGGATTTTTGTTTTCTAGGAGAAATAAGATAGACATAGTGGTTCTCCAACGAGATACTAGGCATACTCAAAAAGTTTCTTGAACAAGTCACAAATTGCGCACGTAATGCTTAGTTTAGTGTTTGTTTTATTAGGTTCAAATTTGGACTAGACTTTTTTGATTTATTTCATATCCTGATTCAAAAGGAAAAAATCCGCAAGATTGATTAATCCTTTGAATCTAAATCTGAAAAAGTTTTTATAGAACTCGTTGCTTTGCAAGATCTGTCAACTGCTCAATCAATTCTTTTTTTTTTTTTTTTGAAAGACTAAAAAAGATATCTCTGTTTTCTTGTATTATATTACTATATGGTCAGACTATTATTCTTTTTTTCGTTTCATTGATTTTCTTTTTTCGGTAGATGCCGGGATTCATATTAAAAATAATCAGAAATCCAGCAATTATAGTCGTACAAATAAGGGTTAACTTTCCACTATTTCACTTAACTTTCTACTATTTCAGATTAAGTAGAATCAACATAAATCAAATAGATGCAAAATAAATAAAATAGAATAAGTAGAATAAGAATAAATAGAATTGGCACTTTATGTACATTACATATAGAGAATTGATATCTAAATAGATGAATGAATATGAAGAGTATATTATAGATTGATCGATATTAAGCCTATATCTTTATACAGATCTTTATACAGTCTAACTTTATATATTAGGATTTATATTATATATTAGGATTTATATATTAGAATAATAAAACAAGATCCGATAGTATGGTAGAAAGAAATGTATATTTCTTTCTACCATACTATCGGATCTTATAGAATAGTGCTGATTCTAGTCCGCCCTTATTTATCTACGTTTATCTACGACGCGAAATTGGAATTCTTTGCATTTTTTTTTTCTGCAATCATTGATTAAGAAGTAAGAAGTCAAGTTTCATTCAAATTAATCACTTTGACTAACTTGACTAACAGTTTTTACGTAAATTATAAGTAAAAAGGCAGTAGGAACTAAAATGAACAATGCAGTAGCAATAAATGCGAGAATATTGACTTCCATAATCTTATCCTTTCGTTTTTCTTTACTTCGCAATAACTCGGGATTGAATCCCATAGAGATGATAACGTCTAGAAATTCAATGGGATGAATTTCATGGTGATGATGTCGAATCGGATCAATATCATGAATAACAATATCTGAGTTATCAAATCGATTCATCGTCAAAAATGGAATAGTATAACATAGAAAGATCATTTATCCATACCTAATCAAAAAAAATGTATTCCTAATCCAATCGAGAATTTCTTTTCATTACCTTATTTTTATTTATTATTTATTTATCATTTTTTTCCATTCTTTTCTATAACTAGAAAACTATTGCCTTCCCTGTACAATCAGTTAACGAAATCTCATCTGACCGCCTTTCCATTTGCATAAATTGTAAACTTTTTTTTTAATGATCTAATCGAATTGGCCTATTGAAAGACAAACTCAGTATCAGTCCGGTATAGTTTGGACTCCCCAATATGGGATTCCAACAATTGTACTAATCCACATATATTTCTATCAATCACTACTCGTTGAAGAAATGAAAATTATCCTATTTATTTGTATTTGCTTTGATGAGAAATGAAAAACAAAAATACATATAAAGATCTCCTTATCTTAGGAATAAAATTGGATTAGTTGTCGCCCTTTCACAGAAAACGGAGAGATGAATTGATATCTTTTTTGATTGAATTATTGGATTTGGATTCATCGGGACTGACGGGGCTCGAACCCGCAGCTTCCGCCTTGACAGGGCGGTGCTCTGACCAATTGAACTACAATCCCAGGGAAATGAAATAGAGTATACAGCATACATATTCTTATGATTTCATTCAAACTCTTTCTATTTACATTTTTCATTCTATTTCTATTTTAGATTCGGATCGCCACCTTGTACCAGAGACATGCATGTGATATCCACATGGGTATACACTTTAGTGATAACCGCGCGGATTATGAGTCAGTTTTTCGTTATTTCAAATCAAAATTGATTGATAATCAATCTTTTAATGAAAAAAAGATTCTTTTTTTTTTTTTCTTTACATTATTCTTACATTATTCATTATTCTTTATTCTTTATTCTTTTTCTTAGACTTTATACTTAAAAATCCTAATCTGAATCTAGATCATTAGCAAGATGATAATTTGTGTACAAAAAAATAGAGCAAATTAAAAAAATAAAAGGGAGAGATATATCAGAAATTTTGACTTTTTTTTTTTTTTTTTTTTCTGTTTTTTCGTATCAAGCGTTTCGAGAGAACAAAGGCATTATATCATTTCATATCATTGCATGGCGGATCGGGGAATTATTGGGCCGAGCTGGATTTGAACCAGCGTAGACATATTGCCAACGAATTTACAGTCCGTCCCCATTAACCGCTCGGGCATCGACCCAGGAAGAATCAATTCCATACTTATTATATTACTAATTATATTACTAATCCATGATCAACTTCCTTTCGTAATACCCTACCCCCAGGGGAAGTCGAATCCCCGCTGCCTCCTTGAAAGAGAGATGTCCTGAACCACTAGACGATGGGGGCACATTTTCCCGACCGCCAACATACTATGCTCATAGTATGAACAGTTTTTTGAAATTGTCAATATAACGAAATGATATGACTAGATTCGAAGCATCTTTCCGTGTTTCATGATTCCATAGAATTTTTTGATTCGTCATTTAGATTTTATATTCATGACTTATTCATTATAGTAGTTTATATATACTATTATAGTATTAGAATTAGAATAGTATTCGATTCTATAAATCGAATTTTTTTTAATATTAATATATCAATCTAAATCTAAATAAAAATAAATAAAAAGTTAAATAATAAATCGAAATCTAAATAACAAAGATAAATAAATGTAAATTAAATAAAGAACTAATGTCATTGGGACTCTGCACTGCCCCAACCACCTTTCAAAGATGCATGGTAAGTACTTTCTCTGAGTATATTGAGCACATCATTAAGGTCTTTATGGATGATTTCATTGTCTATGGGGATTCATTTAATGTATATTTGGATAATTTGAATTATGTACTTGAACGATGTATCGAAACTAATCTTGTTCTAAATTATGAAAAATCTCATTTTATGGTTGAACAAGTAATAGTTTTGGGACACATAATCTCATCTAAAGGTATTGAGGTTGATAAAGATAAGGTTGAAATTGTGTGAAACTTAACCTACTCTAATAATGTGCAGGAGGTTCGTTCTTTTTTTAGACATGCAAGTCTTTATCACAAGTTTATTAAGGACTTTAGTAAGATCTCAATAAGTCTCTATCATTTATTACAAAAGGACATGCCATTTGAGTTTGATGAGTGATGCAAGAAAGCATTTGATAAGTTAAAAGAGCTTTGGACTTTGACACCAATCATTCAACCACCTAACTGGAGTCAACCATTTGAAATTATATGCGATGTAAGAATTTTGTTGTGGATGTCATTCCTAGTAAAAAAATATAGCAAGATGACTCATGCCATTTACGATGCTTCAAGAACTCTCAATCCAACACAATGCAACTACTCCACCATAAAAAGGAGTTTTTAGCTGTTATATTTGCTTTAGATAAATTTATACCATACTTTCTTAGTTCTAAAGTAATTGTATATTTTGATCATGCAACATTAAGGTATCTTTTATCGAAGAAGCGAAGCCAAGGCTTATTAGATGGATTCTCCTACTCCAAGAGTTCAATTTAGAGATCAAAGACAAGAAATGTATCAGATCAAAGACAAGAAAGGTATAGAGAATTCAATCATGGACCACTTAAGTCGAGTCATGAAGGAAGAGAATTCAATACCATTGTAAAATTTTTTACCAGATGAGTAATTACTAACACTTAAAGGTAAGGTTCCATGGTTTGCTGATGTTGTGAACTATGTAGTGAACTATGAGATAACTATTGATTTGAGCAAAGCTAAATGAAACACAATTGAGAGTAAGTCGAAATATTATACTTAGGATAATCCTTAATTGTGGAAGTGTTGTTTTGACTAAGTGATTAGGAGATGTGTGCTTGAACATAAATATGAATCAATTTTGAAAATTTTCCATTCATATGCATGTGGTGGTCATTTTAGTCCATATAGAACTATTAGGAAAAATACTTAAATAAGGTTTTTATTGGCCAAATATATTTCAAGATTCCTATATGTTCTAAAAAACATATGAACAATGCCAGAAACAAGGTAAATTATCCCATCAAGATCAAATTCCTTTATCTCCAATTCTTGCATATGAAATTTTTGATGTATAAGGCATCGATTTTATGAGACCATTTTCTTCTTCTTTTGTTTTTTTTAACAATTTGTTGGCTATGGATTATGTTTCTAAATGGGCAAAAGCTAAACCACCAAGACTGATGATTATAAAGTTATTGCAGAATTTCTCAAGTATAACATTTTTGCTAGGTTTGGAAATCCACAAGCATTGATTAGCAACAAGTGTCCTCATTTTTGCAATCGATTGGTGGGAAATCTTTTAAAGAAGTACCATGTCACTCATAAGGTTTCTACAACCTATCATCCATAAACGAACGAGTAAGCAGAGGTGTCAAATAGAGAAATTAGTTCTATCCTTGAGAAAATGGTGAGCCCAAATCGTAAAGATTGGAGCCAACGACTTGATGATGCTCTTTGGGCATATAAGGTTGCATACAAGAAACCAATTAGCATGTCTGAATACTGTATAATTTATGAAAATTTGTGTCATCTTCCGGTGGAAATTGAGCGCAAAGTCTTTTGTGCCATTAAGCAATGCAATATGAGGATAGACGTCGCAGGTGCACAACGAAAACTGCAAGTGTAAGAATTTGAAGAGCTTAGGCTTGAATCTTATAAGAATGTAGAAATTTACAAAGAAAAGACGAAACGATTTCATGATAAGATGATTGTTAGGAAGAATTTTGAGATTGGAAAAAAAAAGTTCTTCTCTACCATTCACGACTTAAGCTTTTCCTAGGTAAATTGTGTTCCCATTAGATTGGACCATTTTTTGTTACTAATGTGTTTCCACATGGTGTAGTTGAAATTGAAAGCTTACAGACAAACAAGAAATTCAAAATCAATGGTCATCAACTGAAACCCTTCTATGAAGGATTCCAAATGGAGGATGTGGAAGTGATAGGTTATAAAGATTGTGCAACGTAGAGTCGAGCCAACGATTGTAAACAAAGGCACTACTTGGGAGGCAACCCAAAGGAAGTTAATTTTTATTTATTTACATTTTTCACATTTCCTGATTTCATTAAATGCACCATTTATTACATTTAATGTTACATAGGGGACAATGTAAGTTTTAAGTGTGGGGGTGAGGATTGTAATTTTATGCATATTTTTTAACTTACTTGTTTCTTATGCGACTTCTTTTGCAGTTTTCAAAATCAAACAAACAAAATAAAAAATTTGCTCGTTTTCAACTATTTTTAAGACTATATAGTCATGATTAAAGAATGAATTGACTAGATAATTTTATGGCAACTTTAACATGTACTTTTATTCTTATAATTGATCAATATGCATTATCTTTAGAAGAGTATTGACTAGTGGTAGACAAAGCTAGTGAGATTTTGACCCTTATTAGACTGACACGTCCATATCAATCTCATTATCTTTTGTGTATGTGTGATCTTTATGATATATACATCCTAAATTTGCTTTGATTTTCAGTTGAAGACCACATTTTTATCACATGAATTATCAGTAAAATGATTAGACATTTTTTGTTTTTATAAGCTACATTAGCCAAACAGCCTACTCATTAATATAAATTTTCCTTTATTAATCCCTTTTGAGCTTTATTGGTCTTTCCTTTTGTATAAACCACATTACATGCCTTAAACTAAATCAAATGTCCAACCCAAGTGCTAAAGCTAATGAAACATTTTTTGATTATTGATGATGGTGATTGTACAAAAATCTAAGTGTGGGGGTGTGCATACATATGGGATAGTTTGTCAAAATGACATGTTAAAAATTCTCATATTAAAGTAGATTCTTTCAATGAATAAAAAAAGAAAAGAAAATGTTTTTTAAATAAAATTATCAAGGAAGAAATGCATGTTGGACCTCGTTTTCGGAGTCCAACTCAGAGGCCATAATAATAAAAAAACGTGAGCTTTGATACCAACTCTATTGGACACCGTTTTTGGATTTCGGAGCCCAAACCTGGAGAATCATGATACTGAGCAAAATTTCTCCTATAGGGTTATTTCCATAAACCCTTATTTGGCATCATCCCACAAGGGTGGCGTGCCCACGACAATCAAACATCAAAACAAACTTATTACTTCAACTCAACCATATTACGAGGAAGTCAACATGGACATACACAACCGAAACTACTTCAATCTATCATTTCATTATTGAAGCAACAGAGTTTGAAAAACTTTATTTACATCTCAAAAACCACACCATTGGCTTATTACAAAAATACAAAAATAACAAATTTGCAAATGTTCCCTTAGGCTCTTGATCACTTGATCTCTTAATTATCACCTAAAGATGGGATAGAAAGGGGGTGAGCTTGACAGCTTGTGGGTAATAATTTTATAATCGGTGACAAGCAAAACCATTTATAAAATCACTTCCAATGCAAAAATTCACGTTTATGCAAACGGTGTCTGCATCACTCTTTTCAACTTATCATGAGCACATAAGCATATCAAAATGGTTTGGGTAGATCCATAAACATGACGCATTACACATTTCCACATAATGGTCCTGTGCAGTTGTAAACTTGAGGGAGTACATAAAGGAGCTCCGTCCCACTAACGGGCAGGCGGGAGAAGCCTTTAACTTGGTCAACGTTTACGTGACATTCTTGAGGGACTACCACAAACCCACATAACATGTAATTCATGAACTAAAAATAGTTTGCCCAATTGGCACGTTTTTACAAAACTTGTATTTCATGAGCAAGAAATATTTCAAATGCATTTCCAAAACTTGAATTAATAAACTTGTTATTCTTGCAAAAATCATTTCCATCTTTAAATTCATCAACAATTAACACAACTCATGTACAAAAATGTAGCACATTCTTACTACATTTAAAGAGAAATAAATACATATGAATGAAGTAGTTGAAAATCATTTACTTTCATTTCTTGAAAGAAACTTTAATGGCTTATTACTTAATTATAAAAGTGAAACCCACCTTAAATTCCTTGCTTACTAAAATGGCTTAAGGGTGTCTTTCCTCTTGCTCCTTTTTGCCTCTCTCTATCCCCTTCTTGATTTCCTTCACAAATGACAAAAATCCCATTTAATAGGAAATTCAATTTAAGAACCCATAAAGCACATTCACTACTAAAATTGACTATAGATTGCTTAAGCCCATGCCTTTTTCTAAACTCCATGAACTAAATCCTTCCAAAAATCTAAAAGTTTTAAAATGATCTAACCTTCATTCTTTACCTAATGAAGGGATATTTAGCTCAAAGGGAAGCTCTTCTCTTCCTCTACTTGTTTCCCTTCTTGAACAACCTCAAAATCTCTCTTGAAGGCTAATACAATTAAAACCCTAGCTTGTTTTCTCTTCTTTCTCTCCTTCTCTTCTTCTCTTCGTATTTCTCTCTCTTCTTCATGACAATCTCTCTTCTTCTCTTCAATTTTTGTTCTTCTCTCCTCCTAAAATGCAAGACAACACTTCTTCTTCAAATTATGCCTTTAATGATTGAGAAATGTCCCATTTGCCCTTCCATTTATGCCTTATGTCTTTTATGCTTAAGTGTCTTGCCAAAAATATCCTTGAACATTTTGATATAACACTTTCTTCTAGAAAATGTTCTCCCTTGTCTTAAGTTTCTAATGACACTAAAATCAATCTATTTGGTTCAGAACTCTAAAAGTATTGCCCCAAACATTTTCAGACTGTTCTTATATTGAAACAATACAATATACTTAAATTCCTCCTAGAAATTGAAAGCCTTAGAGAGTGAATTAGATTTCAATTTCTTCATATCATTTGTATATCCATGTCTCTAATTTATCTTGAAATAAGGAGTAGCTTATTCGGAGCTATACCGATGAAGACATCATCAAAATACAGAAATATGTTTAGTAAAATATCCCATTCATACTCTTCCAACCGATACCCTTACATTGATTCAATCCATTTTTTTTTGAATTCCTAACAAATGATATCAAATTATATGGAGGGATAGAAAAAATTTCTTAAGAAACTGTTGGATCAAGAATCACTTCATTTGGAGGTCTGATAACAAAGTTATGGCCGAAAGAATCAAATATGATTTTTCCCTCAATTATATTGCACCCGTCATGGGCCATTCAGCATAACTTTCACTAAATATTTCAGATAAAGGTCATTCTTAGACAGTTTCAAGGAATATATTGAGATATACAACTTTCATGAAGACCTTAAAGACAAATTCTATCATCTGAAGGGTCAAACATGGAGTAAACGATAGGATCAGACGAAACCAAACGAAAAAGCAGACGAATTGAAAAGGAAGATAAATTGGAAAAATTGCCATAAATTTCCCTACAGATATCGAATTAAGGTGTTATTTAGATGGTTAGAAAGAAGGATTCAATATATACAACTTTAATGAAGACTTTAAAGACAAATTATATCGTTTAAAAGATTAAAAATGGAGCAGACGATAGGATCAGACGAAACCAAATGAAAAAGCAGACGAATTGGGAAAATTGCCATAAATTTTCTTACAGATATCAGATTAAGGTGTTCTTTAGATGGTTAGAAAGAAGACTTCAAGATATAAACTTTCATAAAGAATTAAAGACAAATTATATCGTATAAATGATCAAACATGAAGTAGACAATAGGATCATACGAAACCAAATGAAAAAGTAGGCGAATTGGAAAAGTAGATGAATTGGAAAAATTGCCATAACATTCCCTAAAGATATTGGATTAAGGTATTATTTAGATGGTTTGAAAGAAGACTTCAAGATATACAACTTTTATGAAGATTTTAAAGACAAATTCTATCGTTTGAGGGGTAAAACATGGAGCAGATGATAGGATCAGATGAAACCAAGAAAAAAAGCAGACGAATTGGAAAAACAGAAGAATTGGAAAATTTGTGATAACTTTCCATACCAATATCGGATTAAGGTGTCTTTAGATGGTTTGAAAGAGGAATTCAGGATCTACAACTTTAATGAAACTCTTGAAGATATATATTCTATCGTCTAAAGGGTCAAAAATGGAGCAGATGATAGTACACAGAAGGAGAAGTTTCGGTCAACAACAGAAGCAGCAAAAAGTCAACTGTAGAAGATATGATGTCATCAAAGACGATATGATGTCATCACAGATTATAAATCTTTATAGATGATATGAAGTTATCATAGACGATATGGCATCATCACAGACGATATATCTTTACAGACGATATGACGTCATTATAGATGATATGACGTCATCACAGACGATACACTCTATACTCTTGAACATCTCCATTTAAAAGGATAATAACTTTCAACTACAATGTCTAAAAATTTGATACTTTATACCATTTGAAAGTTAGAAAGATAAAATATAACTTTCCAGAAGACAAATTTGTCTAGTTTAGCCTAGTTTAATCCAAAATTTCCCTTGAATTCAAAACACGAATTTTACATTCATCCACCAATGTACTGCACCTAGTTTTCAACTTAAGGACAAATTTTGAGACTTTTAAAGATATAATTTAAATTTTATGTCTTCATGAGAAATGTATCCATATGTATTTGGTGTAATGCAAATCAATAATCATCTCGTTTGGATAACTAGAGAAAAAGTTATGGTTAAAAGACTAAAGCATACTCAGTGAACATTTTCCAGAGCAACCACCCATTTTATTTCAAAAACTTTCCTTAACACAACTCATACCAAGATCACCTTTTCTACTTCATTTACTCCTCAATATCATCCATAAAGAAATTCTACTCCATGATTAATCATGAACACATACACATATATACATATTCTTCACCAACTTACATCACAAATTCAACTTCATTTTTTCTTTCATTTTACATCTAACTTTCACCTTAATTCTTCTCATTTCATAATCTCCCGTCTACCAAAACACCAAAGAAAAAACATAAATCTATCCTCACTTCTCATTCACTACTTTACTCTTGTCTATCATTTCTTGGTTCAAGAATTTTCATTCATTTGTTCTTTACTCATGACTAATCACCAAAATTTTCTCATTTAATAGTTCTAATCTTCTAAGAAAAGTTTGGGGTCCAATAATTCTCCCCCTAAAAAAAAATTTATCCTCGAAATTCTTACCTAAGTGATCAAACAAATGGAGGCAAAGCGCTCGATTTAGTCACTTATTCAAATACCTTACTATCTTAATTGGTTCCCCAATACATCTCAATTTTCTTTCAATTTCCTAATTGGCTTGCCTTTCTCGAATGATTTTCTCCATAGTAGTTACCTTTTCGGCGTAATCACCTATATCATACTTCCATCGTGTTACTATGATTCATCTCATGATTTTAGCTATAAGAATCATAGATTATCTCTTACACCATATCTAAATATAGATCTCGTATGTACTCACTCACATTAGTCACTAATGTAACAACATTATCAACTGGGTGCTCCTAATAACTTATCGACAAAATTTTAATACTTATACATATATCACTAACATTCGTTTCACTTTCCATAGCCATTTTAACATTTTGATATCGAATTCACTAGCACAATCTTCTATCATATCATACTCTTATCACACTAATTAAACGATCATTTTCAATTCCTAGTTCAACCTTTCAATTCCTCTTTACTTATACAACCTTTCAATTCCTCTTTACTTATACACCTTAAATCTTGTCATTTCCACCTATGTCTCTATTTATTTCTCAGTTGATTCATGAATATAAATTTCAAATCCATATCAATTCAAGTATATATCTACAACAAAATTTTGTCACCAAATTTGCTGATATAACCACAAATGTTGAATCTGTGCCTAACATATCAGACTACGTAATATCTCTTATTTCTAAATATCCACAAACTTTCATTTTCTCACGTTCTGACAGATCATTTTCCTTCTTACTAACTCTATTAGCCTGAACTCTTAACAATTGCTTTTACGATTGACACATATTCCGAAAGTTGCTCATGTAAGATCCTAATTCTGGTGCTCTGATACTAAACATGTTGGACCCCGTTCCAACTTAAAGTTCATAATAATAAAAAAAAGTGAGCTTTGATACCAACTATGTTGGGTACCGTTTCCAGATTTCAGAGCCCAAACCTGGAGAATCATGATACTGAGCAAAATTTCTCCTGTAGGGTTATTTCCATGAACCCTTATTCGGCATTATCACACAAGGGTGGCATGCTCACGACAATCAAACATCAAAACAAACTTATTACTTCAACTCAACCATATTAAGAGGAAGTCAATATGGACATACACAACTGAAACTACTTCAATCTATCATTTCATTACTAAAGCAATAGAGTTTGAAAAACTTTATTTACATCTCAAAATCCACACCATTGGCTTATTACAAAAATAGCAAATTTGCAGAAGTTTCCTTAGGCTCCTGATCACTTGATCTCTTAACTATCACCTGAAGATGGGACAGAAAGGGGGTGAGCTTGACAGCTCGTGGGTAACAATTTTATAATCGGTAACAAGCAAAACCATTTATAAAATCACTTCTAGTGCAAAAATTAACGTTTATGCAAAGTGTGTATACATCACCCTTTTCAACTTATCATGAGCACATAAGCATATCAAAATGGTTTGGGTAGATCCATAAACATGACACACTACATATTTCCACATAATGGTCCTGTGTAGCCGTGAACTTGAGGGAGTCCATGAAAGAGCTCCATTGTACTAGTAGGCAGGCGGGAGAAGCTTTTAATTTGGTTCACGTACACGTGACATTCTTGAGAGACTACCACAAACCCACATAAGATGTAATTAATGAACTGAAAATAGTTTGCCCAATTGGCATGTTTTTACAAAACTTGTATTTCATGAGCACGAAATATTTCATATGCATTTCCAAAACTTGAATTGATAAACTTGCTATTCTTGCAAAAATCATTTCCATCTTTCAATTCATCAACAATTAACACAATTCATATACAAACATGTAGCACATTCTTACCACATTTAAAGAGCAATAAATGCACATGAATGAAGTAGTTGAAAATCATTTACTGTCATTTCTTGAAAGAAACTTTAATGGCTTATTACTTAATTATAAAAGTGAAACCCATCTTGGATTCCTTGCTTATTAAAATGGCTTAAGGGTGTCTTTCCTCTTACTCCTTTTTGCCTCTCTCTATCCGCTTCTTGATTTCCTTAATAAATGACAAATTCCCATGTGATAGGAAATTCAATTTAAGAACCCATAAAGCACATTCACTAAAATTGACTCTAGATTGCTAAAGCCCATGCCTTTTTCTAAACTCCATGAACTAAATCCTTCCAAAAATCTAAAAGTTTTAAAATGATCTTACCTTTATTCTTCACCAAATGAAGGGAGCTTTAGCTCAAAGGGAAGCTTTTCTCTTCCTCTACTTGTTTCCCTTTTTAAACAACCACAAAATCTCTCTTGAAGACTAACACAATTGAAACCCTAGCTTGTTTTCTCTTCTCTCTCTCCTTCTCTTCTTCTCTTCGTATTTATTTCTCTTCTTCATGACACTCTCTCTTCATCTCTTCAATTTTTGTTCCTCTCTCCTCCTAAAATGCAAGACAACACTTCTTCTTCCAATTATGCCCTTAATGATTGAGAAATGTCCCATTTGCCCTTCCATTTATGCCTTATGTCTTTTAAGCTTAAGTGTCTTGCCAAAAATATCCTTGAACATTTTGATATAACACTTTCTTCTAGAAAATGTTCTCCCTTGTCCTAAGTTTCTAATGAAACCAAAATTAATCCATTTGGCTTAGAATTCTAAAAGTATTGCCCCAAATATTTTCGGACTGTTCTTATATTGAAACAATACACTATACTTAAATTCCTCCTAGAAATTGAAAGCCTTAGAGAGTGAATTAGATTTCAATTTCTTCATATAATTTGTATATCCATGTCTCTAGTTTATCTTGAAATAAGTATCATCTTATTTGAAGCTATACCGATGAAGACATCATCAAAATACCGAAGTATGTTAAGTAAAATATCCCATTCATACTCTTCCAACCGATACCCTTACTTTGATTCAATCCATATTTTTTGAATTACCAAAAAATGCTATCAAATTCTATGAGGAACATAAAATGTGTTAAGAAACTATTGGTTCAAGAATCACTTCATTTGGAGGTCGGACAACAAAGTTATAGCTGAAAGAATCAAACATGATTTTGCCCTCAATCATATTGCACCCGTCGTGGGCCAATTGGAATAACTTCCACTAGAGATGTCGGATCAAGGTCATCATTATATTTTTTTAAAGAATACTTTGATATATATAACTTTCATGAAGACTATAAAGATAAATTCTATCTTATGAAGGGTCAAACATGAAGTATACAATAGGATCACACGAAACCAAACAAAAAAGTAGACAAATTGGAAAAATTCCTATAACTTTCCCTATAGATATCAAATTAAGGTTTTCTTTAAATGGTTCGAAAGTATACTTCAATATATACAGCTTTAATGAATACCTTGAAGATAAATTCTATTGTCTGAAGGATCAAACATGGAGCAGACTATAGGATCAGACGAAACCAAACAAAAAGCAGACGAATTGGGAAAATTGCCATAACTTTCCCTACAGATATCAGATTAAGGTGTTATTTTGATGGTTCAAAAGAAGACTTCAAGATATACAACTTTTATGAAGACTTTAAAAACAAATTATACTGTATAAATGATCAGTCATGGAGGATACGATAGGACCATACGTAACCAATTGAAAAAGTAGACAAATTGACAAAGTAGACGAATTGGGGAAATTGTCATAACTTTTTCTACAGATATCGAATTAAGGTGTTCTTTGGATGGTTTGAAAGAAGAACTCAATACATACAACTTTCATAAGCCCTTAAATACAAATTCTATCATCTGAATAGTCAAACATAGAGCAGACAATAGGATCAGATGAAACCAAATGAAAAAGTAGACGAATTGAAAAAACAAACGATTTGGGAAAATTGCCATAACTTTTCCTAAAGATATTGGATTAAGGTGTTCTTTATATTTTTTGAAAGAAAACTTCAAGATATACAACTTTTATGAGAACTTGAAGATAGATTCTATCGTCTAAAGGGTCAAAAATGGAGTAGAAGATTGTACATAGAAGGAGAAATTTCGGTCAATAATAGAACAAGCAGAAAGCCAACTATAAAAGATATGACATCATCACAGACGATATGACGCCATCAAAGACGATACATCTTTACAGATGATATGACATCATCACAGATGATATATCTTTACAGACGATACATCTTTACAGACGATATGACGCCATCAAAGACGATACATCTTTACAGACGATATGACATCATCACAGAAGATATATGTCATCATAGACGATATAACGTCATCACAGATGATACACTCTATACTCTTGAACATCTCCACTTAAAAGGATCATAACTTTTAACTTCGATGTAAAAAAATTTCGCACTTTGTATAGTTAAAAAGCTAGAAAGATAAAATATAACTTTTTAGAAGTTAACTTTGTCTAATTTAGTCTAGATCAATCCATAATTTCTTTGAATTCTACATTCATCTACCAATGTACTACAACCAATTCTCAACTTCGTGACAAATTTTGAGACTTTTAAAGACAGAATTTAAATTTAATGTCTTAATGAGAAATGTATCCATATGTCTCTGGTTTAATTCAAATTAATAATCATCTCTTTTGGATAACTAGAGACAAAGTTGTGGCTAAAATACTAAAGCATACTTAATGACCATTTTCCAAATCAACCAACCATTTTGTTTCAAAAACTTTCCTTAACACAACTCATGCCAAGATCACCTTTTCCAATTCATTTAATCCTCACTCTCAACTTCATTTCAAATCAATATCATCCATAAAGAAATTATAGTCCATGATTAATCATGAATACCAATAATAGAACATACACATATATACATATTCTTCATCAACTTACATCACAAATTCAACTTCATTTTTGTTTTCATTTTATGTCTAACTTTCACCTTAATTCTTCCCATTTCATAATCTCTCGTCTACCAAAACACCAAAAAAAACATGAATTTATCCTCACTTCTCATTCACTCCTTTACTCTTGTCTATCTTTCTTGGTTTAAGAATTTTCATTCGTTTGTTCTCTACTCATAACTAATCACCAAAAATTTCTTATTTAATAGTTCTAATCTTCTAAAAAAAGTTTGGGGTCCAACAATGCATATATGATGCAAAGTTATCTATTATTAGTCCTTCCTTCTAAAGTAGTATTGAATGGGTTACTTAAGTATGTTGGATATGAGGTGGATGTTGCTTTCAATGGTCATTCCCTATAATTAAAAAGTTTTATTTACGATCAAATTTTGTGAGTGAATTGTGCTTCTTATGGTTTGTGGTGAGAGAGCTTGAATTTGGGCTAAGAAACATAGTCTTTTCATTTATCATATTTGATGTACACAATTGTGAGTGAATGTTAATTTTTGCACTTGATGGTATATTAAGTGTTTTTCTTGTTTCACTAGCTTTAATGGCTTTCATGCTACTTTACCCAAATACATATCACATTACCTTTGTCCATATTCCAACCTTAAAAAGTCCTCTGATTCATGATTTTGTATGTAACTTTTAGTGGTGGAGAAATGAAATGATATATAAATTTGTAGAATGTCATGATCATAAATGGTGTTGAGTGTACCTATGGATATATCTTATTTAAACACATTTTCCAAGTCTACCTTTAGATTGCTTAGTTTCTAAAGGTAATGAATGTTGATTAATCATTAGTAGAAGCTTTGAATGTTGTGTTATTGCTATGGTTTTTGAAAGACATTCATCTTTACTTATGATTATCTATTCTTAAGAAATATGGAAAATTAGTAAGTGTTTTAGTTTTGACTTTGATGATTTGCCCGAGAATGGTCAAAAGATAAGTGTGGGGGAACTTGATATGTGCTTTATTGTTGATACATTTAATCCATTACACTTAGTGATTAATGCCTTAAAATCCTTAGAATACTCACTTTAGCTCATATTTGATTTTAGGTATATTTCTGAAGTGAAGGAGCTAAAGTGACCTAAAAGTATACTTATTGAGTCATCTTCTCAATGTTCATGCTCTATTTGTCTTCATGGAGCAAGAAGAAGAAAAAGATTAAAATAAAAAGAGACAAGATAGAGCATAAAATGGAGGTATGTGTAACATTTTGAATTAAAAAGACCATAGCTATAAGATGAATTACCCTGCCAAAAGAATTAATCTAGTTATCCATTTATCATATGATTTTAACCTAGTTTTTAATATAAATGAAGTGTGTGTGTTGGTTGCTAAAAGAAGAATCAAAACATGGCTGTAACATGACGAAAAGAAAAAGACACATGCATAATGTTAGCAAAGAAAGACACTTATCCATTTATCTCATTAAAAACCTAGCTATTAAAGATGGAAAGGATATGGTGTGTTTCACAGTTGAAGCATATGAGTGCAGCTACTAAAGGACACCTATCCATTCTAAAGAAAAACCTAGCATTTGGATGATTTAAGGGATATAAGGTGTTGGCTGGGTTGAAGCCAAGAAGGGGTGATGCCTGAAATAAAAACATGAGTGGAGGGTTAAAACAAAGAGTGTGTGACGGCCACACTAAGATGATGGCTGGATGAGATGAAACCGAGACAACACTATTTTCATGATATAAAAATTATCTTGGTAAGGGCTAGAGTAAGGAGAGTGCACATACCTGATCATTATTCATTTATTCATTTTTGGTCTTCAAGAAGGGGAGTGGATAGTAGCTGATCCTTCTTCTTCATTCTTGGAGCCTACAAATGGAAAGTGTGCAAAAAAATAACCAGACCTTATTCTTCTTTAATTATGGTCAATTTTTAACAATAACGGAGACATTCTTGGCTAATTCTTAGAGCTTGATGGAAAAGATGGAGGGCTAACCCACTTAAAGCCAGTTCGGAGGTGCAATCGATGTTGAGGAGCACATTAAGCATACATCATTTATGTATCGTTTGCTTTCCCTTTTCTTGGACTGTTTATGTTATCTTGATATTAGTGATTGGGTTTTTTAAAATGATGATGAAAAAATTTTTTCTCACGCGTTTATTTCCCACTGGTTTCTTCTCTAAAGTTTATTCTTCTTTGGTTTCCTCTCTCTCCCTTCTTCCCACCTAAAATTGATTCTTTTCATTTATTTTATTTTTCATCTTCTTTCATCTCCAACGTGCCCTCTCTAACAATTCAACTGTCTGCCTTTTTCTCATTGCTCTCATTGAATCCCTATCTGATTGTCTACTCTTTCATCACTACCCATAGTTACCGTTTGCCACAATTCCCCCTTTAATTTGGTTAGTATTCATCCTCATTTAAGGATTTTCACATCATCATTGATGTGTCACCATCTCCGAGCAAGTTATTAACGAGTATAAGAGGTGACAAAGGAGGCCACATGCCACTAAGGATCATCATCTCCCTCTTCTGCTTTAGTGACTTTTTTGTTTCTCTTTAATACTCACAAGGTATATTCTCAACTCTTAGGGGTTTTAAATTTACATTTATTTCATTTTGTTCTAGGTTTGTGGTTTTGACTCGTTTCTTTACCCTGTCTTAGTAAACAAACACCAATCTCTAGGGTTTCTATCTCTTCTTATCACTCTCTCTGCATTGATATGGATCTAGAACTAGTGGGCCGCCATGCGTTGCTCTTCAACAACGACACTATGGCGGCGTTTTTCAATTCCACCGCTGCTCTCGTCGACTGAAACTCTCTCTCCATAGACCGCTACGATGAACGTCCTTCCTCTGCCGCGCCCCTGCCTTCGCCCTCCTGACGTCCCCCTCGACTCTGACCTTGATCGTGAACGTTACCTTGATCTTCCTTTGAAAGGTAATTCCTTTTTGTTTCTGCTGATTGGTTATGTGTTTTCTCTTCAATTCTCTCAGAGTTGATAGCTAATTAAGAGAAGTCTTATTAGACTGATTTTGGTGATTTGAGTTAGGTAAAAATAAATCTTGGTTGTAGGTTGAAATTTTAATTGCCTAAAAAGCAATTAGGGATTTGAGTTATCTTACTTTTCAATTTCACTTTACTAAATATTTATTATAGTGAATCTCCAAAGGGTGTGAATGATGCATCTACATTCCAAAGAAAGGTAACTTATAGATCATAAATTTACTACTTTTGTAAATTTAGCGGAAATATTTTATCCGAGTATACTTCCTCACAACTTTCTTGTTAAAGAACTGTTCTACATTAGAAGGATCTGGGGTAAAACATGACATCATAACTGGAAATGAATTGTAGTTAATAAATGATTGCAAGGAAAATTTAGTGATATGAAAGAAAAACTTTTAGCTAGAGAGAAGACTTGTTAATGTACCTCCATTGCTACTTTATGTTGTTATTTTGAAGACTTGTCAGCTATTAGTTCCTTTTTCTATTTGCACCACTCAACCTTAGACTCCTAATCAAGTAGATTATTTAGAGAACAATACAACTCTTAGGTTTTTTAAATAATTAATAATGAGATTTCTGAAGAAAAAGTACTGTTAAATGGAGATATGTTTGGAATATCATTTCTAACAGTTGCACCATTCTATGTTTTAGGTTAGATTATATGTGATTTTGTTTAATAGGGTAGCTTATGGTGTTAGTTTAGCCACTCATTTTTTAGAAGCTCAGTACTATACCATAATTGTCATTGAACTTCCTGTCATGTTTAATACTAATTGCTTATTTGACTAGTTAAAAAGTTAACTTAAGCTGATTACATCAGTTAAAATTAACAAATTTTAATAAAATTATTTCAGTGATCAATACAATTTGTCATGGAATAAGAAGGCTAAGGAATCACTATTTTTTCCTAGAAAATGCACTCATTTATTTTCTTATTGTTTCTAGCTATTGGATGAGACATTGATAAAGACAACCAATGTGTTGGGCTCCAAATATTTTTTTTATTTATTAAGCATGATTTGAATAAATTGTGTGGTCTTGTTAGATAAATGATTTTATTTGGAGTTTGATTATTAT
>JANSVA010422611.1:0-20504 GCA_025504915.1 Erythroxylum reticulatum | reverse complement strand
TAATAAGCCATCAACGTTTCTTTCAAGAAAATGGAAATAAATGTCTTCAACTACTTCAAAAATGTACATTTATTAAGTCTTGAATGCTTTGAGAATGTGTTGCATGTTTTTCATATAAATTTTGTTTGACATATGAAAAATATTTTTGAAAAGATATCAAGCTTAAGAAACTAAGTTCCCAAAATGTGCCTTTTTGGGCAATATGTTTTTCAGCTATGGAAATACATATTATGTGGGTTTGTGGTGGTCCCCTAAGTTAAGTCAAGTGCATTTTGAAAAAAAAGCTTCTCCCGCCTACCTGCTAATGGCATGGAGCTCCTCCATGGACTCCCCTAAGTTCACGGCTACAGAAGACCCTTAAGGAAATTATGTAGTACGTTCTGTTTTGGATCTACCCGAACTGTTTTAACATGCTTATGTGCTCACGATAAATTGCTAAAAAGTGATGCATACATAATTTGCAATAATTTAAATTTCTTCATTGGAAAGGACTTCATAAATGGTTTTGCTCATTACCAATTATAAATTGTTACCCACGGGCTTATGCTCACCCCCGTTTTCCTCCCTCACATCTAAGTGATGAGTAAGATACCGAGTAGACAAGGGACAGGGCATCACTCCAATTTTTGTATATTTTGTATTTGAAGCAAAATTTGTAAACAGAGGCTTTAGTTGCATTTTGAGCAAATTATGGATTATGTACCTTTTGTATTTTGGAACTTTAAGATATTAAAGTATTTGCGGCTTGAAATGCCCACTAAAGCTTTGTAAGACTCCTATCTGTTGATGCAAATGGAATATAATTACAATTTTGACCATGGCTCTCTTTTGAGTTTGTGCATTGCATTTTTAAGTTTCCATCAAGGAAAAGATATGCTCGGACTTCAAGGGAAGGTCTAAATTAATCCAGGCTAATTTGGGTAAATGTGCCCTCTAGGAAGTTATAGGACTTTCCCTTAGTTTTCCAACGATATATAGCCTAGAATTGTTGGACATCTGGGTTAAAAGTTGGGGTCTTTAGAAGGGGAGATATTTATGAGTGTAGAGATGCATCATCTTTAAAGAGGTATCGTCTGTGATGATGTCATTCATCTTAAGAGTTTTATTGTCTGTGAAGACGCTTCGTCTTAAGACACATATCGTCTGTGATGACATCATTCGTCTTAAGAGCTGCAACATCTATAAAGATGTATCATCTGTAAAGACGTATCATCTATGATGATGTCATATCGTCTGTAATGACGTCATTCGTCTTAAGAGTTGTATCATCTATAAAGACGCTTCATCTTAAGAGTAGTATCATCTTAGGTTAATTTTTGCTTCGTCTTAAGTTGACTATCTGTATCGTCTTAGGTTGACTTTTGCTTCGTTTTAAGTTAACCGTCTGTATCGTCCTAGGTTGACTTTTTCTCCATATTAAATTGACCGTCTGTATCGCCTCAGGTTGACTTTTTCTTCGTCTTAGGTTGATCATCTATATCATCTACTTTGTCATTCGTCTATCTTTCTGCTTTGTCTATCTTTTGTTTCGTCTGTCATTTTGCTTCATCTGTCTTTCTGCTTCATCTACCTTTTGTTTCATTTGTCATTTGGCTTCGTCTGTCTTTCTCCTTCATCTGTCTTTTGTTTCGTCTATCATTTTGCTTCGTCTACCTTTACCATTGGTCTGTCATTTTGCTCCATCTGCTTTCTGCCTATGTGACCTAAACTTCTCCTTCTGTACACTAATTATCAGATGCTATCGTCTGCTCCGTTTTTAACCCTTTAGACGATAGAATCCACCTTCGAGGTCTTTATGGAAATTGTAAACCTCGAAGTCTTATTTCAAACCGTCTTAAGATGGTATTAATCCATTATCCCAACTGATAATTTTGCTAATTGCCTTAAGATAGGTGCTATAAGATTGGGGTTTTTCTAAATAAACCTGTCCTGAATAGAATAAGAGCGTTGTTTTGATGTTTGTCCTGGTGGGGGATCTCCACCTTTATGAAGCACGCGTTCGGATGTCACTTAGGATGTTAGACATATGAACCACGAAGGCACGGTCCCAACACCACTCATGGTACAATTGATGCAATAGCAGGGGGTCTTTAATGAAGAAGATAATTGATATGGTATATGATCTATTGAAAGAAATGGAAGCCACTAATGTATTATAGGCATCAGACAATTCTTGATTAATGATAAAAGAATAGAAGGGGGTCTTGTCTCTAGATCTAGACTGCTTTACAAGTCGAAGTCACAAATCTTGCAAAACAGATTAGTCGTTTCACTTTAAGTTCATCAGTGGAAGAAGTTCAAAGTGCATATGAGTTATGCAATCAGCAGGGGCACTTCACCAGTGAGTTTCCAGCAATTGTTACAGCTGAGCAAGCTAAGTTTGTGGGAAATAACGGTCCAGGAAATAACTCTTTTCCAAACACTTACAACCCTGGATGGCGGAATCATCCCAACTTTTCATGAAGTAATAACAACGACACAGTGGGAGAGCAAAGACAACTTCAGTTGAGGAATCCATTCAAGGATAAAATGGAGAAATTTATGGACATTATTGGAACTAAGCTGAATCAATAAGATGAATCATAGTAGAAGCTAGAAGCAAAGGTTGATCAAATAGCTAAAAATCACTCATCATTAATTCACAATTTTGAGGTCCAAGTTGGACAATTGGCAACTACTCTTGTTTAAAGAAACCTTGGAGGTTTCCCAAGTACTACAGAACAAAATCCAAAGGAGTCTTTAAAAGCTATACATTTGGGGAGTGCTAAGGAGCTAGAAAATCATGTAAAGAATAAGGCAAATGAGCATACAAAAGAAGGGTGTGATCGACAGTTCGTTGATGATAAGCAGAGCAAGTTTTAAAGCCTTGGTTGCGATCATGAGGAAGCAGGGTGCGATCAAAGTCAGAGAAGGAAAAATCATGCATACCATGAAATAGGTAAAAATAAGCATGTCGAAGCAGGTAAGTATATACAACCTGTTCCTTTCCCTCAATGACTTAAGAAACAACAGTATGAAAGTCAGTTTGCCTCATTTCTTGAAAAGTTAAAAAAATTGCAACTTAATCTTTCCTTTATGGAGGTCTTGGCACATATGCCTAAGTATGTGAAATTTTTGAAAGATATCCTAACTCATAAGAGGTCGCTTATTGATAACGAGACTATACAACTCCCAAAAAAATGTCGTTCAATTGTTTCTAACGCTATTCCTTCAAAACTACATGATCGTGGAAGTTTGAAAATTCCTTGTGCAGTTGGTGATATACAATTTAACAAATGTTTATGTGATTTGGGTGCAAGTATAAACTTGATGCCTCGTTTAGTTTTTCAGAAATTAGGTCTTGGAAAGGTTAAGCCGACATATATGGTGTTGCAATTAGCAGATCAATCAATCAAGAGGCTGTTTGGGATTTTGGAAGATGTGCTCATGAAAGTGGACAAGTTTACCATTTCAGTAGATCTCATAGTGTTGGATTTTGAGGCTGATTTAGAATGTCCGGAATTTTGGGCCATCCATCCATTCCTCCACACAGGAAAAGCTCTAGTAGATGTCTACGGAGGGAAACTCATATTGCACATTGGTGAGGAGCAAATTGAGTTTTGTACGAGGTTGACCATGAAGCACCGAATGGATAAAGAGGTTTGTATAAAGGAAGATGTTGTGGATGAATGTGTGTTGAGTATGGCAGAAAGCAAGGACAAAAAAGTTTCTTTTGACCCGGATGTAGAGGTTATTGGTGAAATTAAAGATGAACAAGAAAGAATAGAGAAGTTGTTGTAAGAAACAAATCCAACTCCACCGTCCATTGCGCGTCCACTAGTTCTAGAGTTGAAACCATTGTCGATTCATTTGAGGTATGCATTTCTAGGGGAAGGGGAAACCCTACCTATTATTGTTTCCAATAATTTGACAAATGAGCAGGAACAATGGCTGGTGGAGTTAGTGAGGAAGCATGTTATAGCTGTGGGGTGGCAGCTTTTTGATATAAAAGGAATTAGCCTCTATATAATGATGCACAGAATTTACTTAGAGGAAGGAACCAAGTCTGTGAGGGAACGAAAAAGAAGATTAAATCTAAACATGAAGGAATTCGTAAAGAAAGAGGTCATCAAATTACTTACTGCAGGCATTATCTATCCTATTTCGGATAGTGAGTGGTTAAGTCTGGTTCAGTGTGTGCCAAAAAAAGGAGGTATGACCATCGTTAAAAATGAGGAAGGTGAGATTATTCCTACAAGAACATTTACAAGGTGGAGAGTGTGCATTGACTTTATGAAGATGAACTTTGCTACACAAAAAGATCATTTTTCATTACCATTTGTTGATCAAATAGTGGAGAAAGTATCAGGTCATACATTTTATTATTTTTTGGATGGATATTCGGGTTATAATCAAATTTTTATCTATCCTCAGGATCAAGAGAAGACCACATTCACATGCCCTTATAGAACGTTTACATATAGAAGAATGACTTTTGATTTGTGTAACGCTCCAACAACATTTCAGTGGTGTATAAAGACAGTTTTTGCTGACTTAGCGGAGGATTTCATGGAAATATTTATAGATGATTTTTCAATTTTTTGTGATTCATTTGACGTATGTTTGCAGAATTTAGGGAAGGTGCTTGCTCGATGTGAGGAATCAAATTTAGTTCTTAACTGGGAGAAATGTCATTTTATGGTAGATGAGGGTATAGTGCTCAGACATAAAATTTCTAGCAAGGGAATTGAAGTTGACAGGGCTAAGATCAAAGTGATAAAAAATTTACCACCTCCTACGAATGTGAAAGGAGTTCGTTCATTCTTGGGACATGCCGGATTTTACAGAAGATTTATTAAAAAATTTTCCATAATTACTTGACCTTTAACTAATTTGCTTATGAAAGATGTGCCATATGATTTTAATGTTGAGTGTATGCAAGCTTTTGAGACACTTAAGGCAGCTCTTACTATAGCACTAGTGTTAACAGCACCCAATTGGTCATTACCATTTGAGGTGATGTGTGATGCAAGCGATCACGCCGTAGATTGTGTATTAGGGTAGCGAAAGGATAGGACACTGCATGCAATCTATTATGCAAATAGAACATTATTAGGAGCTCAATTAAATTACACAACAACCGAGAAGGAGGTTTTGGTAGTGGTTTTTACACGTGAGAAATTTAGATTATACCCCCTTGGAGAAAAAATCATATTCTTTTCAGATTATACATCATTGAGGTATTTGTTTATCAAGAAAGATGCAAAGCCAAGATTAATGCGTGGGGTGTTATTATTGCAGGAATTAGACATTGAAATTAAGGATAAAAAGGGATCTAAAAATATGGTGGCATATCACTTATCTCGAATTGAACAAGAGAATAATACAGACGATCAGCCAATTCGAGAAGAATTTCCAGATGAGTAGATTTTTCTTATTCAGCAGTTGGAAACTCCGTGGTATGTCGATATAGTAAATTATGTGGTGAGTAGTGTCATTCCTTTGGATTTGTCTTATTAACAATGGAATAAATTCTTTATAGACTTTAAGCATTACCATTAGTAAGAACCATATTTATTTCGAATATGTGCTGATGGATTAATTCGGAGATATGTTCCGAAAAGTGAGATGCTCTCTGTGCTAACTCATTGTCATGATTTGCTTTATACAAGGCATTATAGGGCCAATAGAACTTCGAGTAGAGACTTGGAATGCGGATTTTACTGGCCAATGTTGAACCAAGATGCAAGGGAGTTTGTACAAAGATGTGATAGATGTCAAAAAATGGGCAACATATTGAAAAGAGAAGAGATGTCACAATCAAGTCTATTAGAGGTTGAGATATTTGATGTATGGGGAATCGATTTCATGGGACAATTTCCTCCATCTTATGGAAGTAAATGCATATTGGTGGGTGTAGATTATGTCTCCAAATGGATAGAAGCCAGTGCCAGCTCAAGTAATGATGGAAGGGTGGTAACAAAGTTCTTGAAGGGGTTGTTTGAGCATTTTGGAATTCCATATGTATTAGTCAGTGATGGTGGTTCTCATTTTTGTAACTCAAGGCTTAAACTTTTGCTTAAACGATATGGCGTGCAACATATGGTCACAACACCCTATAATCCACAAACAAATGGGGCAGGTGGAAGTTGTCAATAGAGAGCTCAAAAGGATTTTAGAGAAAATTGTGAACAGAGCAAGGAAAGACTGGACTATAAAGCTTGACGATGTCTTGTGGGCATATCGGACAGTTCTGAAGACACCTATTGGAATGACTCCATATAGACTTGTTTATTGTAAGGCATGTGATTTGCCTGTGGAACTTTAACACAAAGCGTACTGGGCTATCAAAACTCTTAATATAGATAGCAAAATGGCGGGGACTAAGAGATTGCTACAGTTGCAAGAGTTGGAGGAGTTACGTTTCATAGCCTATGAGAATGCCAAGTTATTTAAAGAGCGAACCAAGAAATGGCATGATAATCATATCAAAGATAAGCACTTCAAGGAAGGTGATTTTGTGTTGCTATACAACTATCAGTTAAGTTTATTTCTAGAAAAGCTACGTTCAAGGTGGAGTGGGCCTTTCAAAGTCACCACTGTTTATAAGAATGGAGCTTTAGAACTTGAAAATACACGAGGTGAGAAGTTCAAGGTGAATGGGAAAAGATGTAAGCTTTATCTCAGACGTCTTATCCATTGACCTAAGGAGGTAATGACTTTTTAATTTAACCCTTAAAAGAAAGGTTTCGGTCATGCTAAAAGACCTTAAAATTAGCATATATGTTTGTAGGTTTAATTAAAAAATTTTGATTGTTTGTTTAAGAAGTTGTTTGTAGGAAATAAATCTAGTGCGATCGCAAGTCTAGCATGCGATCGTACAATGTTACAGGTAAAGCAGGGTGCACTTGGGAGATTTTAAGGTGCGATCACAACCGAAGAATGATTTATGGATGTAGTTTTGGGTGCAATCGCGAGTCTTTAAGGTGCGATCGCGATCGAGGAACTACTTTGCAGGTGCAACTCTTGTGCGATCACGAGCTGTCTAGTGTGATCGCATTAGGATAGGTAACATTTAAAATTCAAAAATTTACCAATTTTTGACTTAAATTTACGACTCTTTACTTACCTTTCTATCTCCTTTACCTATTTAAACATCATTTTAGGAGTTTTCTTGTATTATTTTAGTCTCAAAACCCTAGCCTCCAAAATTTATTGTGGTGAATCAAGTGCATCAAGAAGAAGAAAGAGAAAGAAGAAAGGGAGAACCATCCCTTCAAAATATCCGTCAAGCGAGTCACCCATTAAAGAGAATGTCAAGGAGGGAGATGGTAGCATCCAAGTCTAAAGGGAAAGGTAAGGCCGTTCGACAGTTAATGTTGGATCTTTTGGCACAATATTCTGCCCCTTTCCCAATCTTATTGCATGAGGAAGGAAAGATGTACCAAAAGGTGAAAGCAAAAAAAATTATTGTACCAAGGTACTTTGATTGGTAGATGGTGACGTAACTAGGTCTAAAGGATAATCTTCTAGCTGTGGTTGAGCGATTGGTATGGCTGTATTTGATTATGGGAGAATGGGAGATCTATGAAGAGATGGTACATGAATGGTACACCACACTGGTGGTGGAAGAGAATAAGTTCACAAAACTAAAGTTTAGGCTAAGCAGACAAGAGTGGGAGATGGATTCTTTGATGTTAGAAACTTTATTTGGGCTACCACAATAGGGTTCGATCAAACCAACTGGCAAATTTTCATTAGGGGATTTATGGAAAACAATTACGGAGGATTCATCAGCATATTCAGTTTGTTACACCCCAAATTTGCTTATTCGGGATGCCTTTCATTCTTCTACATAACTTCATGGCAGTATCAATTTTTAGTAGGGTAGAGAGTAATAAGGTATCAAGCCAAGAGTTATATGCTTAGTGGTGTACTTCTAACAACACAACTTATTGTAACTCCTTCCACTTATTGAAGGGGTTTGCACAGATGGCACAACCTTCAAGCACCAAATTCGGATTGGGATATATATTGACCGCATTAGCTCAATTAGTGGGCCTCAACCTCACGATATTGAAATGCATTTCGAAAGAAGTTTTCAACCAAATATACTTGCCTGTTTGTGGCTTGATGAGCTTCATGGGATGTAGTTTGCAGCCTTATCATGAGAGAGCAGCTGTCAAATATAGAGGAGCAAAGGAGTTAGCCTCTAACAAAGAAGAAAAAGGAAGCAGCGACTCACAATAACAAGCAGCACAATCGACAATTCATATTGATGATGCTACTACATTTTTGGAGGTGCTCAAATGTTGGGAAGTTGCTACTGCAACAAATAGAAATAGATTAATTGCAATTGAAAAAACAATGGCAGATATTCAAAGGGAGCAGTAGTACCAAGCAAAGAAATTGAAGAAATTCTTTGCTACGTCTAATGTGGAGGCACCATCATCTACACCTTCACCACTTGGTTCTCCTATTACCTAAAAGCCCTACTAAATTTTATTTTTACATACTTTTACATCAGTGGTGTGTTTGTGATGTTTCTTGTTTTACTATTTTTTATTGTGTTTATGACTAAGGTAGTTACATGCCAGGATTCTTGAACTTAGCTTGACAAATTTTTAACATCATACATGCCCTTTTAATTATTAAAAATGCATAATGTAACTAATGATCATTTGAGGATAATGCACATGCTAGAACAATTTTGGTACTTCTAGTAAAATTATTTGTGTTAAGTTCTTTGCTTAATAGTTATGACTATTATTATTTACTTGAAGTTTTAACTAGAGGACAAGAAAACTTGTATGAATGATAAGGAGGAAATGAATCTTAAAAAAAACCTCCAAATTATTGCTCCGCTGTACTGAAGGTGCTCGAAACTGGCCTTGGACACATGAGCAGAGCTAGTAGTCACTTAATGATGAAAATGAAGTAGGTTCTCTGTGTATGTGACTATGCTCCTCATTTGCATTTAATTGAAAAACTTTTCATCTCAAGCAAGGCTTGATAAAGTTGTGCTAGAAATAAAGTCTCTTCATCCTCAGTGCACAATTTTAACGAGTTGATAACAATACAAATATGTTTAATGGAGAATTTGTTCTAATAATGAAGTTATTGGTGCTATTTACTGCTCTTGTATGTGTACTATTCACATTTTGATTTATGGAAGCTTTAACTACATTTTTGGTAATTAAGGGATTGTAGGAAGTTAACAATTATGTCAACCTAGGAAAAGATTCTTCGGTATAACGCTATTTAGGTCATTGTTTTTGTTTTATTTTCTTTTTTCATATTGTGTGCTTAAGGACAAGCATAAGTATAGTGGTGAGTATTGATGTGAGTTTATTTACTTGTTGACTGTTAATGTTTTTAGATATGTTTTTGGTATTTTTAGTTCTTAGTTTAGTAGTTTAGTTTAGTTTTTGGGCTATTTTGATTTTTTATTAAATATGAAGGAATAAAGGAGCAAGATGAGAAAAGTTGATGAAAGAAACAATGAAAATGGTATCTAGTGCGATCGTAAGGAATCAGGGTGCGAGTGTGACCGAAGCTGTGGATTTAAGGAAGAACAAGGTGAACTGATCAATGAAGTCTTCAACATGCAAGAACGTGGGGAGGAGCTGTTACGATCCATTAGAGGTAGAGAGTCATAAGAAAACTCATCTAGTTTAGTACAAAAGGAGGGCCAGCAAATGCAAAAGGAGAAAGAGGGAGAAAAGGCTAGAAGAAACAAGAACAAGGAAGAGGAAGTGGGTGCTCTGTGTTTACATTTTTCTTAGTTTATTTTTCGGTTTGTTTATGATGTGTGTTTTCTAGTTTCTTTATTTCAAAGATTGTTTCATCCTCTAAGGTGAATCTTGTTTTCTAACTTCTGCCATGTATGGTTTGCTATTCTTATGAATAGTCTTTAGTTGATCTTAATGAGAGTTGAGTTCTTCTTTAAAATCATACAAATACAATTTGCATGCTAAAAGATTAGTCTCTAAGTTTTATTCCTAAAAGGTTATGCAGTTCATCTCGATTTTATTTATGTCTGAATTGAGAAATTCACATGCTGATAAAACATAGTAGATAATTCAAACTTGAGAGAGAAGAATTAATTCTAAAGAAGCTTGGGGTAGCAGAATATTAGGATTCAGATTTACTTTAGCAGGAGTTGATAACAAGTTTTGAGATCTTTAATCCTGTGATTCGTAAAGCAATTTCTCTTCTTAAAGAATTAGCTTTGTCCTGAAGGTTTAACCATAATTGATTTATCTATATATCAATTTTAATTTCTAAGTCTTTTTATTATTAACGTAAACAATCTGGAAAGAATTGATATTCGTGTTTAGCATAAATCCTCGTGTGAATGATAATTATACTACAATAACCAGTATGCTTACAGTCAGGTCCAAGTGCATTTTATTTTAAAACTCATCACCTAAAAGGTTGAAACATCTATATCAACCTATATTTCCTTGATGTGTTATTATCTTCTAAGGTGAATTTTGCTGTAGAACTTGGTTGGAACTGACTTGAGATCACATCTATACATGCGTGCATAAAAATGAAACAGGCCATCTTTGTTTTAACCCTTTAGCTTAAAAAGCCAACCTAATTCAATATCCTTTGTTAAACCTTTTGAGCATAAACTTCTCATATCTTCACTCATCAAAATGTAAGTAGGCATTCTATCCACAATTTATGTCAAACTTATTTAGAGCAATATGGAAGGCAAGGAAAAGAAAGAAAAAGATGAAAGAAAATTGAAGAGATTGAGATTTCAGTTATGTGTTGTACTACTGTTGTCTTTAAATATTAGTACATTGATAAAAACAAAAAGAAAAAACTATAGTAGTGAAAAGAAGAGATTTATATAGTGTAATCTATCTCTACGGAATGACTTTTTTAACTCCTTTATGATTGAATTTGTGTCTCCACAAATGGTTAGATGCTTTGCTAATGTTTGTGATTTTTTCCGTTTCCGTTTGGTAATACTTATCTTTACCTATAACCCAATACAACCTTCAATAAAGCACTTTTGATTTGTACATGTTTGTATTTCAAGTGGTAAAAAGTTTGTGAAAAAGCAAGGATATGGTATAATATTTGCATTAGAAGAACTTAAGTGAAATACTGAACCAATAAACAATTGAGTGATTTGAGTGAAATCCAATTTGTGAGAGTTTGCTATAATTATATGCTAGTTTTTGAAATATGATTGCCTTAAATTGACTTTACGTATATTTACAATATTCATTGGTTATGAAATTGTTTGACTCTTAAAGTGTGCACGATTTACTGTTGCGAGACTTGGAATAAAGAATGTTGATTAGTTGGCCAATTGATTGTAAATATAGTTTATCGAGGAAGAGCAAAAGATTGGTGTGGGAGAATTTGACAAGTTGTTATTTTTATGCTAATTATGGATATAAATTTCTTTGATGTGTTGAAATTATTATTTAACATTAATGTACTTGTTTCTTAATTGTTCTTAGATGGTTTTCAACACATGGAAGATAAATTTCAATAAAAAAGATGCATGGAAAATAAAGACAATTCGAATTCCCAGCTAGCAAAAAAGTTTTTGACTAAGTTTAGGCACATGCAAAGGGAAAATTATCTGTAGAATATGATTTGAAAATATATTCAATACAATTAGGAATTTTTATTATTTTGGGAATAAAGTTGATGTCTTTGTTTGGGGGATCAACTCCCTGATTTGGAGGAGAGATGTATATGATAAAGAAATGATAAGAGGGGAGACAAAGACCCTTATAGAGATATAATCTTTTTCGCATTTTTCTTTTAATTTTCTAGTTTTAGGGGTTTCGGATTTTTCTAGAAAAATTGCAAAGATGGAGACAATATGTACTGCTACTTTTCTGTTAGGTTTTAACTCTATTATGAGTAGTAAGTCTTTCTTTTTGGTTGAAGGGAACCAACGTTATCATCTAGTATGTGCAAGATTTTCTGAATAATTTTTATTTCATTGATGAATATTAAATGTCTTTCGTATTACTTTTTATGAATGAATTGATTGATCTTTAAGGTGTGCAACTAAGGATTGATTGATTTAATTTACAACCAGATTTGGAGGATTTGATGCTCATTTTTGCTAATCCAAATGGCAATTAGGATTATCATCTTTACAATAGGGATTGGGACATTCTAAAAAAGATATTTATCTAGATTAAATACATATTGTATGTGTATTGTCTTGCTTATTAGTTCTCTTAATTCTTAAAGCTATTAATTAATCAAACTTAATATCATATCTAAGTTGTTGGTTAATAAGAGTCTTTAGAATACATGTTTCTATTCATTTAATCCTAAGAGAAAACATCACTCAATGAGTATTTATTAATGGATTCGAAACCAAAATTCATCAATTTTCTAGATCTGATTAATGTCATTTATTTTCAATTTTGTCATTTTTAATTTCTTCAAATCACATTAATTTAACCCCTTTAATTTGTTTTAGTTTTTAACTCACGAAACATTTACCAATAGATTCCTCGTAAGAATGATCTTAACTTGTCACTAACCACATATTTCATTACTATATTGTTATTAATTTGTTTGCAGGCAACAACGTTACCAGGGTCCAATGGAATAACAATCTAGCAAATTGTTACATACCAATACACATAAAATCATAATTCTAGCATCTTTATATGCACAGACTCAAATTCTCTTAATGCGAAATTGACTTAAATATTTTTCCCAAATATTTCACAAAGCCTTAATTCCTATTATGCTTTGAAAAAAAACCATGTCATAAGTTAAAAGAATAATGTGTTTATGTGTGATGAGTCTCTAAAATATTTAACTGGGCAAGTAGGAAGTACATTAAACATTATATATTAATTTATTAAATCTTATTCCTACTTAGTCTTGATTTCATTCTTCACTTGAATGAGTTGAACTTTAACTTTTATTTAGTGTTTTCATAAGATGTATCTTAATTTGTGTATGATCATTATTGTTTTCATATTGATTTCATTAAAAAGAACTCATTAGTATTACTTATGCTTTGTTATCATCAAAACGTGAATTTTAACCTCATTTGGTATAATAATCTCATTCTTTTTTATGATGAATTTTTTTCTAAATTAGATAAATAATTACAAAATTCAAATGGAGATGGTTTTTTTTAATGAAAATTGTACAAACATTTGAAAACTTATTTATCCTAATTCTAAGAATTCAAAAATCGATTGGAACCATAAATAGAAAGAAAAATATACACTCAATTAAACAAGTATACTGGTTGAAAACTATAAAGAAAAGATTAAAATAAAAATTATACCAATCAAATATTTTATTTAAATTAAATGCTTAAATTAATATATAATAATGTATTTGTAAAAGTAGCGAAGTTACTTGATAATTATTTATCCAATTTTTAATGTCATCTTTTTAAGGGTTACATGGTCATTCTACCAATCACTTTTTATATGTTATTTTAAGCTAGCAAACTATATAACCAACCTTTGGATGTCCTCAAAAGCTATTTTATATACTAAATTCTTTTTAAACTTTTCTCCTTCTTTATCTGTCTCTCATCTATTTTTTACTATCTCATCTTTATAAGAAGTGCATAAATAATAGGCACATTATATCAATAATTAATAAATAAGATGTAGCTTTTTTTGAATGTGAAGTTAGATTTTCACTAAGCTCCTATATCTATATATATGCTTGTATGTATGTATAATTAATTTTTTAAAAGTTATGTTCAACTTCTTTCAAGAAATTAGAGATGAAGGTACAAAATAAAGATAATGGTGTATTAATCTAGCATAGGTGTTTTTGAATGAAGACATATATTAAGATACCATCGTATTATATATCGTGTCTTATGCACGAAAAATATAGTAAGGCCATGTCTAAGTGCATAAAGAAGTAGGAGGATCTACGATCTAGGAAATATGCATACTAAAGCCTTTGCCATATTTTAGAAAAAGATAGTAACATTTATAAACTAAGATATAATTAAATTACTAGAGTTATGGTTAAATTATATTAGACTTGGATATTAGGGATATTTGAGTAAAATTGTAACAATTAAGGTTTATAGATAAATATATTGTTGTAAACATAGTTTGGTTTAACTATCATCATAATTATTCAATATTAAATCAATCGCTTTGGATTCTCAGGGAGGTAGATATACTCAATAAGTTGAACTTATTAAAAACATAATACGTTCTTTTTTGTCATTATTACCTATTCATGCTTTCTATTTTATCGAAAAGTGGTTACAGAGCATTGTTGAGGCAATGATGACTTTGTTTGTAAAGATTGTAGTAGGGAAATTTAATAAAATTGGAAAATTTTAATTATAACAGTAGCGAGTGAGGGAATTTTTTGCATAAGAAGGCATATTGAAGGGGTTATAGGAGAATAAGCTTGAAAAATATAGAAGAGCTAGATCTAGAAGAGTTATAAGAACAAGCAGCTGGAACCATACAACTTTGCCAGCAAACAAGGTTATATACCACATCTGAAATGCCCCAGCGTATACCATAGAAGTATTATAGCATGTCTTGGGTGTATTAAGAAGTGAACATAATGAATTAATTACATTATGAATTAAGTACATCTAAGTATAGTATGAGATATAATGGTACTTAATGTAAAAGACAAGGGTAAATGGATAATTTTTTCGCTTCGCTATGAACATACATACTTAGATGTGAAATATGTATGGAAATTTTTCATATGTTTTCTTAGATTTTGAGCATGATTGATCGAGTGGTGATGTGTGTAAGTTTTAATAAATACCCTCGATAATCTGCAAGCGTACAGGTTGTTAGAGTAGTACCTAAGGTGTCGATCCCACTAGGAGGGATAATCTAATCTTAAAATCTAAGGCTAGAATAATTCATAAAAATTTAAAATGTAACGAAACTAAAACGAGAATTCAATTCAATCGATCAAATCAAATTAAGAATCAATCTTAAAATATTAATAATTCAGCAATTGCAACACACACCCAAAAATCAACCTAAGGGAATTACCTATTGAGAGAAAGGGAAATTTACTTATCTTTAATGCTAACCTAACTAATTATGAATTACCAGATTTAGTTCTAGACAATCTAGGGTTGATTACTCTCTCGAGTTATAACCATTAACCCTAAATCATAGACCCTAATCAGATTATGAAAGTTGCTATCTCTTAATCAACAACCTATACAAAAACCTAATTAGTTCTGAAGTTGTCTAATAAACTACTGAAAGCTATGGAAGATCTCTCTTTGCACAATTTACCGATTTAATTCAATTATTGTTCTATTAAATCACCTAACTCTCGTTAGCCCAATTTAATTATTTTTTATTTGATTCACTCTCCTAGTTTATTATCGAATTATGAAATTGTAGAATTAAATCACAATAAATCTAATGAAACATAAACAATTAGATTTCATCAATTCAAAGATAAAACTCCGAAGGTTAGCTTAGAACATCCTCAACATTCAAAAATCCTATCATCAAACTATTATGCCAATTATATATAATAATAAAACATTAAATACAATCTGAATGAATGATGGGAGGCATTGATGTTAAGAAATTCTTGATCCGAAAAGTATGTCTAGTCAACTTCTTCACCACTTCTCTCTTCCTTCTTCTCTTTCCCAATCTCTCAATGAACTTTCTCTAGGGTTTATCAAAAGTGGCTGATGCAAAAGCTCTCTCTACCTCTTTGTTTTTTTCTTTAAATATCCTGTGCTCTGAGTAGCCTTAGGGTTAAGGTCCAAAAGGTCCGGAATATCCCTCAAAACTTGGACATTTTTTAGTGTCAGTGAGTCTACCCAACACAAGCCACAACCATGGCTCTCTAGGCTACAATCGTGGCTCTACAAGCTACGATCGTTGATGTGTCTCCGCAAGTTCACAGGTTTTAAGTAGTATAGTATAATATCATCCCACAGGGAGTAATTATGTAAGTACTAAGCTTGGATTACTCAATTGATTAGACTAAGTAGTTGTGCAAGAATGGGGAATTAAATTAAGAAATTTAACTATCAAAAATAATAAAATCAATGCCAAAACAAAGATATGAATATCTCTAGGGATTAATCCAAATGGAATGTGGTCAACTTCAAGGAAGGTTTCACTTTTTGCGTTTTCTATGAACTTTACCTGGATCAATTTATGAAGAGAATTCTGGTTGATAGAAGGTTGAGCCTAGAGTTTCTTAGATCCTTTTTCAAAGTATCAAAGGAGTATTATGCAATAATCCTAATCTACTATCATAGCCTAGAAATCAAGCATAACCCATTAAGTTCTTTGCTAACCTGGTTTTCTCTCATAAATTCAATCTATTTCTAAATTTGAAATTTATAAGTTCCCTATTTTGGGGTCCCGTTATCAATTTTCATCTATCAATTCTTCAATTAACAAATAATGTCAAGTAATGGTTGGCTAAACACAATACTAGCAAAATTAATCTCAAAACAGAGAAATCAAAACCAAGAAACTCATACTCATAAATCAACCAAGACTTAATCCATGAAAATTAGCTAAAAATTTCTGCCCCAACCTTGAAGCTTTGGGGAAGCTACTTACTCATGGTAGAATGAAAACCACATAAATCATAGTAAGCAAACAACATAAGAGACATCAAATAATAAACAGAGGATGAATGGGTTTTTGGGATCTCCCTCTTTGTGTTTTTGCACCTCCCCCTGCGTCACTACTCTATCGCGTTTTTGCGTCTCCCTTTATAGGTTCAATTTTTGGAGCTGCCTCTATCTGTCGTGTCCTCAAGTTAGTGCCTCCCCTGATGGTGCATGATGCATCCCCTGGATCTCGTTTTGCATGGTCGTTTTAGTGGGGTTCCTATGCTATTTTCTCTATTTTTGTATTGTAGCTACTCTTGTCTCGCACTGTAGGTAGATGTGACAAATTAATCCTCCCATAAAACCTCGCCCCTTTTGTGTTTTCGTTCTCCTCTCCCCTGCTTCCCTCTGTGGAAAAGTTTTGGTGTATCTCCCTTGTGCCTCCCTGCAGCTGTCGTTTTCTCCTTGGTGGCTAGCGTTTTGGGCTTCTCCCTTGGCTGCTTCATTTCTTTTGTATTTCCAACTAGACTGTCGTTTAGCTTCATTTTTTTGGACTATTGGATTGGACTTCCTTTAATTTCATCAGTCCATTAACTTCTTTCTCCTAGTAGAATAGCTGCATTGGGTAACAAAACATGAGTTATGTCCTTTTTAACTATAGTTAAGCATATTTCCTATAAATTAAACATGAACCATTATAAATGCAGATTCAGGTAAACTAAACAATATAGCAAGTAAAATATGGATAAAACCTAATGATTGTATGCAAAAACTAAGTGAAAATGTCACTCATTTTAATGAGAAAATGCATTCAACAAATACACCCAAACTCAAACTCTTGCTTGTCCCTAAGCAAAATTAAGAAAACTATTCAAAACAGATTATGGAGCACTCAACAATTGGAATTTTTAGAATTACAGTAACCAATTAAAATTTACCTTTAGCCAGTTATCAAACCATACCCTCCTTCATAGTGCAAGGATACCAAAGTTCGCTCAAACACACACTCTTTGATTCAAGTCTAATTAGAAACCAACCAACTCACAAGAGTATAGAAAAGCCAAATAAATTCAAAGGCAAATTACAACCCAAGAGACTTTAAAGGTATTATCAAATTAACCAATCCTATAGGCAAAAATTCTCCATCCCATCTCCACTAATTTTTAGCACCCCTTCTCAAAGGATCAAAAGGTCTTATTAGGGGTTGTAATGGGGTTGTTAGGGTTTAAACTTGGCTTAGACCAAGGAAGAGGGTAATAAAAGCTCAAATGAAATGGAAACAATTATTTAAGAAATAGGAAAATGTAAGGGATCTCTTCTTTTCTTTTTTTCTTTTTTTTGAGCAAGTAAAAAATGTGGAAACAAGGAGAAAAGATTTTTTTAGGCTATCTATGACATTAGCTTATAAACATGATTTCCTTGAGGACTATAAGAACATTGGGACTATCTTACCAACACCATTTGATATACATTGTTGGTTGATCTGTATATCATCATGCCAAGCTTGTTAGGGAACCAACAACATCATTTAATGAAATACAAGTCACAAGAAAGAATACGCATGGTGATGTTGATATAGGACGACAAAACTCAAACATGACAACATGTTATCGAAAACAGTAACAATCACAAGACTTAACTCAATATCAATAACTTCCCAAGTCCCAAATAATTGACTCTCCCCCAAACTTACTTTCATGTGTACTAGGTGCAATAACTTTATACCTTTATCCTTTGAAGAAACTGAAAATAAGGATACTTACAAAATTCTAACTTGCTTGCTCCTTTTTTTTTGCCTTTTTTTTTCTTTTTTTTCTTTTTTTGTTTTTTTTCAACCCCCCACATATCCTACTCCTAAATAATTATTTCCACATGAAAGGTAGGGAATTCTTGGCTTATGGCTTGATTAAATGAGGGTGCCAAAGAAATAGAGATTTTACTTAGGCTCAACTTGGCTCCAAAGGGAATATAGGGTTATTTTAATCCAAAATCGGATTGTAGTTCATAATTCAAAGAAAATTGCCTTAATCACTTCCTTATCAAATTTGTGCTCACATTTCTCCTTAATAGGCCTAGAGAACTTGTTCTAGGATTGGCGAGACTCATTAGGTTCCAAGTTGCCTAAAAATTTCATAGATGATCAAAAATCAAATAAAATGGATGGGAAGACTCATATCAAAGAATATGAGTAAGATTAAATAATTGGAAACCGAGCACTAGTCCGGAACAATCTATCCCCAAACCTTCTAAAGGTAAACCCAATAAGGTCCCAAGCAATTCTCAAACTCCCAAAAGTGAGGCCAAAAGCAAAACCTTTAAAGATCAAAATTTCTTAATGAAGTTTCCCTTTGTAAAGCTCTTAACTACAAAAAGTTAATTTGGAAATTCAACTATGCAAGAAAAATGAAGAGAAAAAAGAAAAGAAATTTTTTTTGAAAAGTAGTGGTAGGAAAGTTTTGAGAGAGTTTTGCAAAAATGGTGCTCACCCTCCCCCCCCCCAACTCAAAAAGAACATTGTCCTCAATGTCAAGATGTACAAGCATAATTTGAAGTAGGTCAGTAAGCATGTATATGCACAGTTAAGGACAAAAAGAATGTCAGCAGTCAGCCACATGCATAGGCTATGCAGGATGATGCATGCCCAAAATTTAGAAATGCTGCAGATCAAAGTCAAACACAAACAGCTGCAAAATTCAATAATATGCTAAGTCATGATTAAAAGGCACAAAGAACTTCCCTGTAATGAGCTTGAATCATTTTCTTCAAAAGTGTAATTCCTCCCATCAAAATTCATTTCTAAGGTGCAATTTCCTGTAATTAAAATAAAGAGGAACGTTAATTTTGGGTAAATAAAATAAAAAATAAAAAACAACTAAGGTGTAAAACTTGGGTTGCCTCCCAAGAAGTGCAAATTTAAAGTCCTTAGCTTGACTTGGCCAAAAGTTTGCTTAGGGGTCAGGGTTAGAGAGGGATTGAGTGACCCCTTTTTCTATTTGAAATCTAGCCACATAAGGCTTTAACCTCTACCCATTAACCTTAAATACTCTAGTTTTAGGATCCTCAATTTTTACTGCACCATGAGTATAAGCCTTAACAATCTTGAACGGTCTCGACCACCTTGACTTCAACTTCCCAGGAAATAGCTTGAGTTGTGAATTAAATAGCAAGACCAAATCTCCTTCCTTGAACTCTCTTTGGATAATATGTTGATCATATCATGTCTTCGTTCTTTCCTTGTAGATTCAGGCATTCTTATAACCATCCAAGCGAAGCTCCTCCAACTCATTCAACTGAAGCAAATGCCTTTCTCCAGCTGCCTTGAAGTCCAAATTAATCTTCTGAACAACCCAGTATGCTTTGTGCTCTAGCTCAACTAGAAGGTATCATGACTTCCCACACACTATTCTGAATGGAGTAGTTCCAATTGGAGTCTTATACACTATTCTATAGGCCTAGAGAGCATCATCTAACCTCAAAGACCAATCTTTTTTTGAGATGTTTTCTATTTTCTCCAAGATGCTCTTAATCTCCTTATTTGAAATTTTGACTTGTCCGCTAGATTGAGGATGGTAGGCCAATTCTAACTTGTGATATACCCCATATTTCTTCAAAAGGTTGGCGAATGAGCTGTTGATAAAATGGCTTCCCCTATCACTGATAATTGCCTAAGGAGTGCCGAATTTGGTAAAAATATTTTTCTTGAGGGATCTAATGGCCACCTTGGCATCACAAGTTGGTGCAGCTATTACTTCCACCCATTTGGAGACATAGTCGACCCATACAAGAATATATTTATTGCCAAGAGAAGACAGTAGTGGCCCCATGAAATCTATCCCTCAAATGTCAAAAAACGCTACCTCCAGAATTCCTTTAAGGGGCATCTCATATTTTCGAGAAATATTTCCAGCTCTCTGGCATTTGTCACATGCTTGCACAAAATTTCTTGCATCCTTGAAAAGTGTAG
>JANSVA010422594.1:0-20513 GCA_025504915.1 Erythroxylum reticulatum | reverse complement strand
AGTCTTATGAATTGAGGTTAGAGTATGCGATTTTGGATCATCAGAGCAAGAGGTTGGGTTCCGGAAACGGGATCCAATAGGAGTTGAGAGATATGTTCTTTATAAGTTAATGCTAGTTTCCTGGGGTCTGGGTTGTGGATTCGAAGGTTTCGCCACAGCGAAGCCAGACTTTGGTCGTGGCGAACCTTTCCCGAAAGTTGTTTTTGGCTAAATGTAGTAACTTCATCGTGGCGAAGCCAGAATTTTGCTGTAGCATTTTTTTCCTGAAGGATGTGTTTGCTCAACCTTAAGACTTTGTTGTGGCAAACTTTTCCCGAAAGGTTCTTAAAAATGATTCCTTACTTTGTCGCAGCGAACCTGACAATGTTGACGCTGAAATTCTCCTTATAATTGTAATAAGTAACGAGACCTGGGCACTAATAGATATTGATCTAGAGATGTGGAAAACATGAAGAAATTATTGACCGATTCAATAAATACAACATCAAACCTCTACCTTGCAAGAACATTCAATAGAAGAGAAAGGGAATATTAAAATTATGAATTGTTTATTTTCTATTCATTTTTCTTCTTGTTTGCGTTTGGTTTCATTTTATATCATTCGTAACTAAACATCTTTAGTGTCTAAGTGTGATAAACCCTAGTTAGCGCTACAATATGTTTTAACTCTTTTATTTAATGCAGTAGTTATTATGATTGATCTATTGTGATGCAATTATGTGTTTAATATATGTTCTAATAGATCTAGAATATTAATACATAATCTGACTTCTCAATATAGGGAATAAGAAATCCTATGTATGAATAGATCTAATGTAATTGAAAGGAGTTGATTGCAAGCCTATAATAGGTCAATGTAAATCCTCTAGATTATGGTCAAACCTAATAGCATAATTCATAAATCGGTAAAACAATCTTTGAAACTTTAACCTGAGTAATTTAGTTTATAAACCTAAGATTAGTTGTTAGTAATATCAAGTGACTTATTAGCATATGATAGGAATTTTCACAGTCTAATAGTCAATAAAACATTTGCATAATTGATTATGAAATTATTCCGTAACACTTAGTGATTATTGACATAAAATTGCTTAAGATATTCACTTTGACTCATATGTGATTTTAAGTATAATTCAAAAGAAAAAAAGTTAAAGTGAGTCAAAGCTCTATATTTTGACCATTTTTTGAAGATTAATTTTAACTTGTCTTCATGGATCAAGAAGAAAATTAAAAGACAAGAAAATTAAAAGAAAAAATGCAAAGAATAGTGAATGAAGATGGACAGCTAGAAAAAGAGACAAAAACAGTAGTGCAAGATGAAGAAAACATAGTGCAGGAAGACAAGGCAGGAGATGAAATGCAGCACATAAGCAAAGAGTAACTAAAAGCAAAACGGCGCAGCATAAGGCAGGAAACGACGTCTGCATGATGCAGACAACGTTTACATTTTTTCACGCAGACATCTTATATAAATGTAGATTGCGTTAAATGTAAACTTTTTTCAAGAGAAGTAACAGAGTGTTAAGGAGGTGTGAATAGCAAGATGGTCCAACAACATTATTTGTCACATCAACACAACAGTACTGAGAGAATAAAGAATAGAAATCTTGCAGCAGAAACAAAAGGAGGCGCAAAAAAAGAGAGCAGCCAGGGGTCTTCGGTAGGGTTATTAATGGGGGCTAAAACATTTTCCTGGGAGAGACTCATGGAGGGCTAGGCATCCTAACGTTAATTTGGAGGTGACATCGATGTCGACGACTCGAGTTAAGAATATTTCATATTTTTGTTGTTTCTTTTTCTCCTATTGAATTAATTATGTTATCCAAGCATATAAATTTTGGTTATGTATGCATGATCAGATTTTCATTATTGTTTAGTTATTTGTGTATGAACCCTTTGTGTATTGTGAAAAGATGATTTTAATGTATTCATTGAATCGTTTATTTACAAACTCATTGCTAGAATTTTGATATATCTATAATTGTTATGTTGAAATTCATGTGTAGAGACTAATGATTTGTAATAATTAGGGATAACAAAACTTAGGTTAAATGAAGCATCGTATGTAGTCGTTGCCTTGATTAATCAGTTTTTCTAATTCGTAATACCACTGCCTAATTAAATCTAGAGATCGTATCATAAGTTATTTAGTAGTTAGGTTTAATTAACGATCGTATCTTGATTAAACAAAACCTAAGGAAAAACTCGGGTTAATTATTAACCCATGATTAATAGTTGCTAGGAGAGGTTTGAGAACAAAAAATCAATGAAATATACTTAATTAGTGTGTAGGCCGAGATTGAACCAATGAACCCGGTCTCTACTGAATTCCCCATTTTCATCATATTCACATGTTTTCTTTAATTTGTTTTTATTAGTCTAGTTTCATTCTGTTTTCTCAATCCAAAACCCCCTAAACCTAAACACTGATTAGTTTCATTTCATCGACCTAGACTCACCTCTATTATAGTAGTAGGTTTAATTAGTTTATTTTGACTAGCATTACAACACGCTGTCAATTTTGGCACTATTGACAGAGAGTGTGGTGTTTTAGTTTATGTTTTTGATTTAATTGGTGTTTTGTATATATTTGTTCATAATTGATTTCTTTTCAATTATTTCGTGATTGTTTCATTTTTCTATTTCGTGTTTGTGAAATTTTTTAAAAAAACTTTATGGACGAAAGTAATTTCTTTTATAACGCATATTCTCAATCTTATAACAATGCTTGGACTGATCAACCTAACTTTTGTTATAAATGGGATAATCATCATAATTACTTTTATGATAGTTTGCAGGACACATAGCAATTCCTGTGTGGACCAGAAGCTTCTTGCCAAAACTCAAGTACATCTTTGGAAGAATTGACAAATGTTGTGATTACTAACAATCTCTAATTTCAACAGAACCTACAATAGCAGTTACAATAGTTCTAGCAGGAAATGAGCCATATAACGTCTAGAAGCTAGAACATGGCAAGCCAAATGGGTGAGATGGCAACAAGGATCAACTACCTAGAATCACAAAGAGGAGCAGCCATATCAACCTGAGGTATACCCAATGGACGTTAGTGCGGAAACCTTACAAAGTGATGAGGAGCTTGAGAATTTTAAGGTCAATCCTCAACGAATTGCTAGTGTCAAAGAAGTTGAGGAGGAGCTCGATGTAGAAAAAACTATATCTTTTAGCTTGGATGTAAATACTGAGTTCTATTTTGTTGTTGAGAGTGACTATTTACTTTACCTAGCAAGTAAGAGAATTAAACAAGGAGGAAAAAGGTGAAGAGACATTCAAGATCTTTTAAGAAAGTATGAACTCAGTAGAGATCGAAAGTTTAAGGATAGGGAGGATGCTAAATAGGGATGATTATCAATTAAGGCTTTATTCGAAATAACCTCATATGGAAGTGACACTAATTGTAATACCTAAAGATCACAATTTTGCCACGTGAGGAAAGTATGGAGTCGAGCTAGCAACCATAAACAAAAGCACTTATTGGGATGCAATCTAAGGGAAGTAAATTTTTTTTCTTTACATATGCACATCTCTGTTTATATGCATGTGTGTCCTTTGTTGGTTTGTTTCTTGCTTGTTTTAAGTTTTCAATCAAAATGAGAGAAAGAATAAAAAAAACAAAACAAACATTTTTTCATTTTCTATTGTTCCTAGGACTATATAGTCATTATTAGAGTGTTGAATTGACTAGAGAATTTCATAGCAACGTTAGCATATATTTTTACTCTTGTGATTGGTCGATATGTATTATCTTTAGAAGAGTAGTGACTAGTGGTAGACAAAGCCGGTGAGATTTTGAGCCTTATTTGATTGACACCTTCATTTCAGTCTCATTGTCTTTTGATAATGTGTGACCTTCATGACATGTGCATCCTGATTTTGCTTTAAATTTCTATTTGAGACCACATTTTTATCGCATGAATTAATATGGAAATGATTAGGCATTCTTTGTTTTTCCGAACTACATTAACCAAATAGCCTACCCATTATAGGATTTTCCTTTTTGATAAGCTCCCTTGAGCTTTAATTGCATTTTCTTTGTGTATTAGCCACATTACATGCTTTAACCTAACTAAATTTCCTTCCCAAGCTTTGAAGCTAGTGGAACATTTGTTGATTGTTGAGTTTGTGGATATACAAAAGTATAAGTGTGGGGATATGCATATGTTCAGGTTAGTTATAATGTTGGGATGTTTTGTTATGTCTTATCATTGAAATTTCCATGTTAAAAAAAGAAAGGAAAAGAAAGAAAGAAAAGAGAAAAGCACAAGAAAAGAAAAGAAAAGAAAATGAAAAAGAAAGAATGAAAAGAATGAAAAATTTTGTTTAAATAAATTTATCAAGGAGCAAGTGCGTATGAGTTTGCAAAGTTATTCATAATTAGTGCATCTTCCTATAGTTGTATTGAATATGTTATTTGAGTATAATGAATATGAGGTAGATGTTGGCTTAGAAGGGTCACTCTTGTGGTTTCATTGTATTGTTGGCATAAATTATATGAGTGATTCCTTCATATTGGTATATGCTTCATATGGTTGGTGTGTGAGAGTTGAATTGAGTTATGAAATGTAAATGATGTATTCATTATAGCTGACAGCACCCAGTTTTGATGGCTATTAACTTATGCACTTGATGTCATATTGAGTGTTGTTTTGTTTCACTAGTTTATGACTTTCAAGTTACTTGACCCAAATACATCTCACCATACCTTTACCCACATTACAACCTTGAAAAGTCCTTTGATTCATGATTTTCCATATGAGCTTTAGTGGTGGAGAAATGAAATGAAATGTAAAGTTATGGATTGTCATGATCATAAATGGTATTGAGTATACCCGTAGATATATTTTAGTTAAACTCATTTTCCGAGTCTATCAGTAGATTGCTCAGTTTTTAAGATGATGAATGTTGATTGAACATAAGTAAAAGCTTGGAATGTTGACATCTTGCTATGATTTTTGAAATTCACTTATCTTTACTTGTGATTATATATTCTTAGAACATATGGGAAATAAGCCAATGCTTTTAGGTCTTTGAGCTTAATTTTAATGTTTTGCCTAAGGACGACTAAAAGCTAAGTGTGGGGGAAATTGATAGGTGCTTAATTGATTATGAAATTATTCCATAACACTTAGCGATTATTGACATGAAATTACTTAAGATATTCACTTTGAGTCGTATGTGATTTTAGGTACAATTCGGAAGCAAAGCAGTTAAAGTGAGTCAAAGCTCTATATTTTGACCATTTTTCAAAGAATAATTTTTACTTATCTTCGTGGAGCAAGAAGAAGAAAATTAAAAGAAGAAAAATATGCAAAGAACAGTGAATGACGATGGACAGCTAGAAAAAGAGACAAAAACGGCAGTGTAAGATAAAGAAAATATAGTGCAGGAGGACAAGGTAGGAGATGAAACACAGCCTAGATGCAAGGAGTAACTAGGAGCAAAACGATGCAACAAGAAGCAGGAAACAATGTTTGTGTAACGCAGAGCAGACAATATCTATGTTTAATGCAAGGTGTGAATAGTAAAATGGTCCAACAACATTATTTATCATATCAACACAGTAGTACCAAAAAAATAGAGTATAGAGAGTTTGTGGCATAAACAAAAGGAGGCATGAAAGAAGAGAGCAGCTAGCGGTCTTTAGTATGGTTATTGATGGGGACTGAAGCATTTTCTTGGGAGAGACCCATAGAGAGCTAGGCATCCTAATGCCGGTTCGAATGTGACATCGATGTCGACGACCCGAGTTAAGAGTATTTCATATTTTGTTATTTCTTTCTCTCCTATTGAATTGATTATGTTATCCTAGGCATATAGATTTGGGTTGTGTATGAATAATCATATTTTCATTATTGTTCAATTATTTATGTATAAACCCATTGGGGATTATGAAAAGATGATTTTTAATGTGTTCATTGAATCGTTTATCTACAAAAGAGGATTTTTATTGTGTTCATTGAATCGTTTATTTACAAACCCATTGTTAGAATTTTGATATAATCTGTAATTGTTATGTTGAAATTCATGTGTAGTGTTGGCCCCAAAATTTTTTTCTTGATAAATAAGTAAGATTTACATCAATTATAAGATCTTTATAAAAGTTGTGGAGTTAATTATTATGATGATAGTAGAAAGATTATATAATATGGGTTGATTGAATTAAAGTGTTAAAGTTATAAGGATGTTCAAGGGTGCTTTTGGCAAGACAATTAAGGATAAAAAACATAAGACATATAAGGAAGGGTAAAACGGACATTATACAATCATTAAGGGTATAAAAGGGGAGAAGATTTTTTGTCTTGGATGAGAGAAGAAGCTAATTCGTGGATGAGAAAAGAGAGAAGAGAGAGAAGCATGAAAAAGAGAAGAGAGAGAGAAAGAAGATAAAACAAGCTAGGGTTTCAATTTTCTTAGCCTTTAAGAGAGATTTTGAGGTTGTTCAAGACGGAAAAAAATAGAGGAAAAGAAGAGCTTCTATTTGAGCCAAGGATCTCTTCATTTGGTGAAGAATCAAGGAGATCAAAGAGGCCTAATTCAGTTAGATCACCTCACGGAGTACACATTAAAGATACAGCTGGAAACAATCTTAGATACCTCAGGTTGTTTGCAAAGAGAAGAGGCATTTTGAGCAAGTCTCTAAACAAGGAAATCAAGGTGGTTACATGTTTATAATAGAGTAAATAAGCCACTACTATTTTTCTTTAAATTAAAGAAGTTACTGATTTTAATTGCATCATAAATGCTACATTCATTATTCTTGAATGATTTGTGAAATTGTTATAATTTGCTACATAAATTATATTGATATTTGATGAAAAGACTTTGCAAATGACTTCTGAAAATATACATGTTTATGAAATCAGTTTTCAAGAATGGTTTTCAAGATATATATCAAGTATATGAAAAGCAAACTTTCGAAAAGTGCCATTTTGGGCAATAAGTTTACAAGTCATGAATTATGTGTTATGTGGATTTGTGGTGGTCCCCTAAGTTCCGTCACATGCACGTTGACCAAGTTAAAGGCTTCTCCCGCTTGCCCACTAGTGGCATGGAGCTCCTTCATGGTCTCCCCTAACTTCACAACTACATAAGGCCCTTATAGGAATTGTGTAGTACGTTATGTTTTTGGATCCACCCAAACCATTATGATGTGCTTATGTGCTCATGTTATGTTAGCAAGTTTAATGCATTCATGTTTTGTGACTTGTAGATTTTGGCTGAAAGTCTAAGAAACATGTGTTCTATAAACTCAATGAAAGTCTTCCATGACAAAAAAATGGTTTCAAAAGTTTTGCTTATCTTTTTGTTATAAACTGTTACCCACGAGCTTTCAAGCTCATCTCCTTTTTATCCCATCTTCAGGTAATAGCTAAGAGATCAAGTGATGGAAATTCTCCAAATTTGCTCAATTTGTATTTTGAGTTGATTTTGGGAAAGCACAATGTTATAGTTGCATACCAAGTTTATTTATTTAAGAATTATTGTAATTTGAGACTTTGAGATGATATTGTAATGTAGCTTAGAAAGCCATCAAAGATTTGTAAAAACTTTATTCTTTTGAGGTTAAGTAATTATGAATTGTGTATGGATGATATTGAGATGATTATCAGCTTGAACAGATGGTTTTAAGCATAAATTATGGATATATATATACATACATACGTCTAAGTGAGATTTATGGAAATGAAAGACAGGAATTATGATTGATCAAATGTAGTTGGATGTGATGAGACAAATGAGTTAACATTTGAGAGTTTTACGAAGTCAAATGGGTAGCTAAATGGTTAAGCTTAGGACATTCCAAGTTTGCGAAATGCAAAATTACAAGCCTCCATAGGGTAAATTTTGCATTATGACTTCAGGGGAACTTTTGGATTGATCTAGGCTAAATTAGACCAAGTTGTCTTCTAGAAAGTTGTAGGACTTTCTTTTAGCTTTCCAACGGTATATAGTATGAAATTTTTGGACATTTGGATTGAAATTTATGGTCTTTAGAAAAATAAATGTTTAGGAGTATAAAGATGTATCGTCTGTGATGACGTCACATCGTCTGTGATGACGTCATTCGTCTTAAGAGATGCATCATCTGTAAAAATGTATCATCTGTAAAGACGTATCATCTATGATGATGTCACATCATCTGTGATAATGTCATTTATCTTAAGAGATGCATCGTCTGTAAAGATGTATTATCTGTAAAGAATAGTCTGTGATGACGTCATTCATCTTAAGAGATGCATTGTCTATAAAGACATATCGTCTGTGATGATGTCATATCATCTATGGTGACATCATTCTTCTTAAGAGATGCATCGTCTATAAAGATATATCATCTATAAAGACATATTGTCTGTGATGATATCATATCATATGTGATGACGTCATTTATCTTAGGAGTTGCATCGTCTTAAGTTGATTTTGCTTCATCTTAACTTGACTCAGGTTTCGTCTGCTCTTTGACTTCATCTACTTTCTGTTTCGTCTACTTTTCACTTTGTTTGATTTTTGCTTCATTTGCTTTTTGTTTCGTCTGCTTTCTACTTATATGACCTAAACTTCTTCTTCTGTATACTATTCATTTGATACTATCGTCTGCTCTATTTTTGTTTCAGACGATTGAATTTGTCATCAAGTTCTTCATGAAAGTTGTAGATCTTGAAGCCCTCTTTCAGATAATCTAAATAACTCTTTGATTTAACATCTGTTGAAAGAGTTATGCCTTTTTTCTCGAGATAGGTGCAATATGATTTAGATCAAAACTCTGTTTGATTCTTTCAGCCATAACTTCGTTATCTGACCTCCAAATGAGGTGAATCCTGTGTCTAGATAAACTAGAGATATAAAGCTATCAAATAATCTAAAGAAATAGATTTTTTTAAAAACCCAGCCTCTAAGATGCTCAATATCTGGATGGAAGTTGAGCATAGATTGTTTGTTTTAGTACAAGAAAGATTTGGAAGATAAGGCCCGATACTACATATTAGAAATGAGGATGAATCGAGGATGACTAATGAGGGTTAAATGGGAATAACCATATAGTATGGTATCAAAGCAAGATGAGGATTCGATGATGGTTAAGGAAACTTCATAGGAATAAGTTCAGTGATTATGATTTCGCAAGAGATGGGTTCCAGAAATAGTGTCCAACATTTATGTTATTTGAGCAAAAGTTGGGTTTCGAAAGCACGACCTAACATATAGCAACTAATGATTCGTAATCATTAGGGATAACATGACCTAGGTTAAATGACGCATCGTATATAGTTGTTGCCTTAATCAATCAGTTTTCCTAATTAATGTTACTGCCTAATTAAATCTAAAGATCGTATCCTATGTTATTCGGTGGTTAGGTTTAATTAACGATCATATCTTGATTAAACAAAACCTAAGAGAAAACTCGAGTTAATTATTAACCCACGATTAATAGTTTCTAGGAGAGGTTTAAGAATAAAAAATCAATAAAATATGCTTAATTAGGGTATAGGCCGAGATTGAACCAAAGAACTAGGTCCCTACCGAATTCCCCACCTTTATCATTTTTTGCATGTTTTCTTTAATTTGTTTTTATTAGTTAGTTTTATTTTATTTTCTTCTTTCAAAATCCAAAACCCCCCATTAAACCTAAACACTGACAAATTTCATTTCATAAACTTTTCTCTGTGGGATCGACCTAGACTCACCACTGCTATAGTAGTAGGTCTAGTTATTTTATTTTGACTAGTGTAATGACGTGTGGTCAAATTTTGGCACCGTTGCTGAGTTAATTGATTTTTGTATATATTTGTTCGTAATTAATTTCTTTTATGTTATTTTGTGATCTTTTCATTTTTTTGCTTCATGTGAAAAAAAATTCGATATGGACGGAAGTAATTTCTTTTATAACTCATATTCTCAATCCTATAACAATATTTGGATTGACCAACCTAACTTTTTTTATGGATGGGATAATCATCAGAATTACTTCCATAATAGTTTGCAGGAGGCACAATAATTCTCATACAAACCAGAAGTTTCCTATCATGACTCCGGTCCATCTCTGGAAGATTTGAATAATATTGTGAAAAAATTGCTAAAGAATACTCTACAGTTCTAGAATCATGGAGGGTAATTTCCAAAAAAACACATGGTCTAGCACTCAATATTCAAAGAGTCAACACGATTCAAGTGCATCTTTAAAAGAACTTGTTAAGAATCTTGCTGCTAACACTTTGCAATTTCAATAGGATATGCAACAGCAATTGTAAGAATGCCACCAAGAGACAAAAGCAAGGCAACAGAGAATGGAACACCTAATGAGTCAGATGGAAATAAGGCTCAATTGCCTAGAATCGCAAAGTGAAGAGAAGCAGCCGTATCAAGCCGAGGTGTATCCATTGGATGCTTGTTCGAAAACTTTACAAAGTGATGAAGAGCTTGAGAATTTTAAGGTCAACCATCAATGAATTGCTTATGTTGAAGAAGTTGAGAATGAGCTCGAAGCCGAAAGGGACACATCATTTAGCTCGGAGGTAAGTACTGAGTCCATGATTATTTTTGAAACTAACTATTTACCTTTACATAACAGATTGGAGGAATTGAATGATAAAGAAAAAGGTGAAGAGTCGTTTGAAATATTTCTTGAGTGTATGGACTCAGTCGAGATTGAGAATCTGAGGATAGAGAAGACGCTGAATGACGATGACAATCAACTAAGGCCCTATTTGGAGCTACCTCACGTGGATGAGCCACATGTGACACTTGAAGATCATAATTTTGTCACGTGAGGAGAAGTAGGAGTTGAGCCAGTAACCCTAAACAAAGACGCTTCTTGGGAGGCAACCCAAGGGAAGTAAATTTCTTTTCCTTTATATTTTCGCATAACTTTTTATATGCATGTTTGTTTTTGAAGTTATTTGTTTTACTTTTTTTAAGTTTTCAATCAAAATAAGAGAAAGAATAAAATTGTTGGCCCTTGAAAAAAAAATTTCATGATAAATAAGCATGATTAGATTATTTTGGGGTCTTGCGAGATTAATGTATGTTGGAATTAATTAGCATATTAATGTGAGTAAGATACTACGATATAGGTTAAGGGAATTAAAGTGTTAGAGTGGTAAAATTGCATGAGGGGCATTGTTGGAACATCAATTAAGTTGTAAAGTCTTAAGGCATTGAAGGAAGGGTAAATTAGACATTTTAGATTCATTAAGAGTATAAAAGGGAGAAAGAAAGAGTTGTCTTGCATTTGGAAGAAGCAAAAAATGAAAATTGAAGAGAGTGGAGAAGAGAGTGTCGTTGGAGAGAAAGAAGAGGGCTAAGCTAGGTTTCAACTTTTCTTAGTTTTAAAGAGAGATTTTGAGAATGTTCAAGAAGGGAAAAAGAAAGAGGAAGATTAGAGCTTCCATTAGAGCCAAGAAACTCATTGTTTCATGAAGATTCAAGGTAAGTTTGTGTTTTAATATTTAGATTTTTGGAAGGAATTTGGTTCAAAGAGCTTAGGAAATGCATGGATATAAGTATTCTAGGATCAATTTCATGCATAGGTTTCTTTGGGTTTTCCAATCGGAGTTCATTTTGAATGGAGATTTTTGCTAATGTTGAAGGGAGGCAAGAGAGGCAAGAGGAGCAAGAGGAGAGACATTCTTAAGTAAGTTTTCAAGCAAGGAAACTAAGGTGGTTACATTTTTATAATTGAGTTAATAAGCCATAAATGTTCTTCAAATAAATGGAATTAAATGATTTTCCAACTACCTTATAAAGGTGCATTTATTGTTCTTTAAATGCTTGAGAATGTGTCATATGATTTTGTATGCGAATTTTTGTTAATGAATTTTGAGCTGATATGGGAATGATCGCTAATTGCTTCATAATTGGGGTGTTTGTTGCTTTTAAATGATTTGTGAAAGGGCTATTATTCTTGATATAGAATTTTGGTTGTGGAATTGTGAAATAATGATGGAAATGATTTTTGAAAGAATAGCAAGTATATGAAATCAAGTTTCCAAAAATGTGCCAATTGGGCAAACTATTTTTAGTTCATGAATTACATGTTATATGGGTTTGGTGTAGTCCACTCGAGAATGTCAGGTGTACGTTGACCAAGTTAAAGGCTTCTCCCACCTACCTGCTAGTGGCATGGAGCTCCTTCATAGACTCCCTCAAGTTTACGACTACACAGGATCATTATGTGAAATTGTGTAGTTCGTCATATTTATGGATCTGCCCAAACCATTATGATGTGCTTATGTGTTGACAAGTTTGATGATTGTTTGACTTATGTGAGTTGTGATTTGGATTGACAAGTTGAGAATTTGAGAAATATATGTTTTATGGATTTTCATGAGAATTTGTCATGATCATGAGGGTTTTCCATGGTTTTTGCTTGTTACCGATTATAAAACTACCCACGAGCTTTTGACCTCACCCGCTTTCCTTCCCATCTTCAGGTGATGAGCAAGATATCGAGTGATCGAGTCGAGAGTCAAGGTATCACTCTAGTTTGGGTATTTTCTTTTTGAAGTTAGATTATATAAAACAAGGCTTTAGTCGCATTTTAAGCAATTATTGTTATTGTAAAGTTTGTATTTTTGGATTTTGATGTAAGATGACTTGAAATGCCCACTAAAGCATTCTAAAACTCTTGTCTTTGATGTTAATGAAATATATATACATTATGCTTTGTTCATGATTTCCAAAGTCTTTATATTACATTTTCAAGCTTTTCATAGGGGTAGGAATTGTGTTCTGAATTTAGAGGGAAAACTGGATTGATCTATGTAGAACTAGACAAATTTCTCTTCTGGAAAGTTGTAACACATCCTCTTAGCTTTCCAACTCTATAAAGTATGTAAATTTTGGATATTTTAGTTGAGAGATATGAACATTATAAGTGATGTTACTGCATAGGAGGAATGAACCTGACAACTATGGTGAATGATGAGAGTTTGTGTATGTTATGAATAATTTAAGTTGAGGTTTGGGAGTTTAATGCACTCAAATTGGTAATTGAATGTTCAAGGAGTGTTATTGCATTAGAAGAACTGGATTTGGGAAGATTATGAGTGAATATGATGTTATAATGTATGTGGGAAACATTGGAGAGGCTTTGGAGGGGCTTGGGAAACCCCTATGTTCGTTAAATGGACTTTAGGTCCATTAAACGGACCTTCTCAGGTCTTTGAGGACCCCCGACATCGCCAATGTCCATTTAATGGATCTTCTTGGTTCAAAAATGGCCCTTAAGCCTGTGCATGTCTGTTAGGCAGACATGTACGTCTATTTAACAAACATACACTGTACACTCACGCAAATTTGAATTTTTGACCCCTTAAATGGAAAAATCTTGCTTTATGGTCTTCATGAAATTGTAGATCTAGTAGTATTCTTTCAAATAGTATAAGAAGGACCTCAATAAGAGGTTTATATAGAAAGTTATGTCAATTCTCCCAAGATATGTTCAATATGATTGAGGATATAAACATGTTTGATTCTTTTGACCATAACTTCATCATCCGACCTCCAAATGAAGTGATTCTTGAAGAAATAGATTCCTTACACATTTTATATCTCTCTATAAAAATTGGTAGCTTTTGGTTTTGATCTGAAAAAGATTGATTGAAAGATAGTGAGGGGTCGGTTGAGAGAGCATGATTGGGGTATGAACATACTTTGGCTTCTTAAGCATAACTCCATCTATAGAACTCCGATTGAGATAGTTCTTGCTTCAAATTAGACTAAAGACTTAGAGCTACAATTGTTTGAAAGAAGTTAAGTTGTGATTTTGATAATTGACTGGTGTGGGCACACCACTATTGTGGAATGATGGCTAATGAGGTTCATTGAAATAACCCTACAAGGTAATATGCACACTCAAGTCTTATGATATTCCGAAATGATGGGCTCCAAAAACGGGGTCCAAGAAAAACAAATGAAACAAAAATTTTCTCATTTTCTATTGCTTTTGGGATTATATAATCATGATTAGAGTGTAGATTGACTAGAGAATTTTATTGCAACTTTATAATGTACTTTTACTCTTGTGATTGGTCAATATGCATTATCTTTAGAAGAGTAGTGACTAATGGTAGACAAAGCTGGTAAGATTTTGAGCCTTATCTGACTGACACATCCATATCAGTCTCATTAATCAATATATTTTAGAAGGCTATCATTTTTGGTGGAGATGAATAGCAATGTCTTATGAGTCTATTGGTTCAAGAATCAAGTCATTTGGATATCGAGGAAAAAGTTATAATAAAAATAACAAAGGATGTTCGGAAACAAACTTTCTTAAAAAATGTTGAAAGTTGCGATCGTATGTCAGCATGACCACGATATGCTTCCTACGCCTACGAAGTTGAGATCGTGCTTCAGCATGATAGCGATTCGCGACTTCGTTGACCGAACAGCTTCTTCATCTTCTTCTTCCATTTTTACTTCCTCTCTCTACTGTAATTTTCCAATTTCTTATACTTTCATCTTATGCTTATCTTTTTTGTTTTTACCTACTCTTTCACTTCATTTATCTCCTATTACAAGTCAAAATCATCCACAACATATCAAAATTCAAGATTACACACTAACACTAAAAATTGAACATATAGGGATATTCACTAATTCCTGCTCTTTTCTTCCTTTCTTTCTACATTTCTCATTTTGATCAACAACTTTATTTGAGCATAAACTTTCCATATTAATGCTTTTCCCATAACACTGCATCACCTTAAACTTTTCCCTTAGTTCTAAATTCACTCATATTCATTTCTATTAGCACTTCACATATTCATACATGAACAGTACATCAACTTATAACCATATTCGTATTTCTCAAAACCAAGACAGAGTCCATATATTTCTACATCAATTTACAAAAACTTTCAAAAATATCAAACTAGAATCTATTTCATAAAATTTTTGAACAATTCCTATTTCACAAATCCATCAACTAGTTTATTCATCACCGAAACCACACTCCTTAAACTCCTTATGGTTGTATATATTTGCACTATAAAACATCAACAACAACCACTTACTTGATTCAGCTATACTTCTCAGCAGTAAGAGTAACTCAATTACACACAAAGATTCAATATTCGTGATGGTCAAGGAACAAAGAAAGAGTTCTCTGTTGAATGCTTTCGGTGGATATCAAAAGCTACAGTAATCACTTCCTCAATAGAACATAAGCTACGTGTAATCTTTCCTTACTCAAATCAAACTACGTGGCTATTTTGCATATATCATGTATGTCACCCAAGTAAGCCTGCCACTTATCACCACGCATACAATCCATTTGTCACATATACATATTGCCATGTATGATCACTATAATTAGTCCATATTTTAATATTTTTCTAAAATTCACCAAAAATTCCAAAATATCCTAAATATACCAAAATTGCCAAAATTGCCAAAATCACATTTAATAACTCAATTGTACCCAAAAAATGTCAATGAATGCATGTACAATCATATGAATGTGCAAAAATGTGCATGCCATATTTAACTTAAGCATGATATGCATGTTCTAATTTCTCAGTAATTTTCACATCTACACTATTCAAGCCTTAACATGGGTAACGAGATGTTACAATTCTCCTCTCCTAATAAAAATTTTGTCCTCGAAAATCTTACATGAATGGTCAAATAGGTAGGGGTACTGATTTCTCATATGCTCCTCCATCTCCCATGTGTCTTCCTCACTCGAATGATTCTTCCAAAGGACTTTCACCATTGGGATCACTCGATTCCTCAGTTGTTTATTCTAATAGTCAACTATCTCTACTAGTTCTTCAACATAACTCAGATTATTAGAGACTTCAGTATCCTAAGTTGGTATCACATAAGTTGGAGCCAACCAATATCGCCTAAGCATACTTATATGAAATACATTATATATTTGAGCCATTTAGAAGGTAAGGATAACTTATAAGCTAATAGCCCTAATTCTTTCGATTATCTCATATGGACCAATAGACCTCAGACTTAGCTTACCCTTCTTACCGAACCTCAACACACCTCGTCGAGGTGATACTCTCATAAATACTCTATTTCCCACCTGATGCTCCATATCTCTTCTGTCTATCTTGTGCTGCTTTAATTCTGCTATGGATCAATTTCCACCTTGTCAACTATATCCTGAATCAATTATGTGCCTTCGACAATTCTTAGACCCTCTTCATCCCAATTTATAGGCAAACGATACTTTCTACCTTACAATGCCTCATATGGGGTCATACCAATACTACTGTGATACTGATCATTATAGGCAAATTCAATCAAGGATACATACTAATCCCATGCTTCTTAAAACTCTAGAACACAAGCTCTGAGCATATCCTCAACGGTATTGATCGTCCTCTCACTCTGACCATCTGTCTAAGGATGAAATACAGTAATGAAATTCAGTTTTGTACCCAAAGCCACCTGTAAGCTACCCTAAAATATCAAGGTGAATCTAGGATCCTTGACTGATACAATGGACACAGGAACCCTATGTGATCTCACAACTTCATTCATATATTGCCGAGCTAACTGATCTAGTGAGTAATTTTCTCTCACTGGCAAGAAATGAGCCGACTTGGTCAATTTATCAATAATGAACAAAATGGAATCATGTTGCCTCGGAGTCCTCGGCAAACTCGTAATAAAGTCCAAAGTGATTCGTTACCATTTCCAATCTAGAATAGGTAACAAATGTAATTTTCCAACTAGAGCTTGATGCTCAACCTTAACTAGATGGCAAGTTATACACTTATAAACGAATTCTGCTACTTGCCTCTTCATGAAGTAAATTACTTAGTAATATGGGAATCACATAAAGTACACGAAATACACAAGAAGGGGGGTTGAATTGTGTAATCTTTTTGAGAATACAAAAACTTTTAATATTTCTTGAAAAAAAATTTCAACTATCAAATGAATACCAAAGATACTATACTAAAGTTGATATGTATTTGAATCACAAATAAATTTTATCTACTCGTCCAACAAAAATAAAATTAAAGTGTAAGGTTAGAGAATAGACGTCGCGATTTTATACTGGTTCACCCCAAACCTTGGGCTACATCCAGTCCTCAGAGTTTGTCTAAGATTTCACTATACTCTTCAACTTTACAAGTATTCTTTCTTCCCTTCCAGAGCCTATTTAGGTCTCTTACACAAAGTATTCTTTCTCTCGCTTAGAAAGATATTATGAGCTTTTTGTTACAGTAGAGTTTGCTCTCTTGTATCGCACTTTGAATACAGAATAATTCTAAGTATGTAAAACTTAAAACTTTAAGCTATTCAGTCTTCGACTAGGATTAGTATTTATAGCCTAAGTCTCCAACTACTTCTTAGAAAACTGCTTATTGTTTCTTTTAGAAACTGTCATTTAGTTGAGTTCTGTAACTAACTCCAACTAACTAACTGTTTGACGTACTATATATCTTCTTTTATGTATCGTCTGTGATTTGCTTCTTCTGTGTTTTTCTTCTTCTGTGATGACGTGTCATCTGTTTTTTGCTTCTTCTGTGATGACATGTCATCTGTGTTTTTCTTCTTCTGTGATGACCTGTCATCTGTGTTTTGCTTCTTCTGTGATGACATGTCATCTGTGTTTTGCTTCTTTTGTGTTTTTTGCTTCTTTTGTGTTTTGCTTCTTCTGTGATGATGTGTCGTCTGTGTTTTGCTTCTTCTGTGTTTTGTACTTCATCTGGGATGACTATATGATACTTACATTTTTTTGCACACTTAACACACTTATCAAAGCAGTTCATTTATTTTTAATATTATTATTATTTGATTGTCACCAAAATTAATAGAAGCGAAGTCTTCTTGACTTAACAATCTCCCCCTTTTGATGATAACAAATAATCATAATTTTAAGAAGATAAAAATGAATTAACGAATATTATTCAGATGACGAATAAGAAGACAACAAAAGAAATGCGCATGCATATATGAAATACATATATGATTTAAAAACTTGTAGTTGTTTCTATCTTCTCTCCTTGTCTCTTGTCTCCCCATATACTTTCTCTCTTCTTCTCTTCTCCCCCTATTTGTTATTAATCAAAAGCTTTAATAAAGATGCTTCATAATTTTAGAAAACATATGTTGCATATCAGTGCGGAACATCTTCAGATCTTGTTCAATAGTAACTCGTAGATAAGCTACTTCCTCGTGAAGATCACCTACTGAGTCACTCAAGTCATCAATCTTAATATGAATTTCCTCAATTTCTTTTACTAATGCTGCCTGAATTTCCTTCTGTGTGTGACTGACTTCCTCCAAAACAACAGTAGAATCTTAAGGTGTACTTGGTGGATGGAAGTTTTTAGCAACAAATAGTTCTGAAGGTAAAACATCTAATTCTATGATTTTGATAATAGGAAGTTTGAATGTTTGTTTTCCTTCTGGGAGATCAAGATCTTTAGGTCTAGGTAGTTTTGGAACTAGTTGTCCAAGAAGGTGTAATACTTCCTTAATTGATGGTATAAAACTTAAAGGTCTAAAATGCATGATCAGATGCACAAAGGTCTCTAAGTTGAAATTGATACCTTTAACCATGATAGTTTTTTACTGTCCTTTTGTAACTCTTACAACTACCTTGAAAGTTGCATCTATGGTGGAACCTCCACACTGACTTCCTAATGGTTTTGAGATATGATGTGAGACATAGATAGCTCTAGGTTGGGCTGCATTGCATGCATCATCTATGGTCTTCACAACTGTTTGAATCTGATCTTTTGTAAGATCATCTTTATTTCCTTCAGGGTACAACTTCTTTTTCCCTTTTTCTTCATTGCGCTCAATGTTTGAAGATCTCGGTTATATATCTGGCACAATTTTGATCAATGTTCTGCTTGTGATTGGATAAATTGTATACCGATCCTTGGACATCTTCATTAGATATGGTTCTGACTTTTCATCTCAAAGAATACCATATAATGTTCTTTCTTCACGATTTAACAGATGTATTGATCGATCATTGATCAGTATGGGTTCGACGTGTACCTTGATTAACTTTTTCAAAGGTTCTCTTATAATAATTGAGTTTCTACTTCGAACAGGTACCGATTCTTCTATAACCTTCATTCTTAAATCCTCCTGGCTAATAGGTTGAGAAGGGTTGTAACGTGCGGTGTTCAACTAACTTTGTCTTCTGCTGAACATCAAATGAAGTAATCCTTTTCTGACTGGACTTCAGCTTCTTATGTTCTTCTACCAGTCTAGAAGGAAGTTGTTGTTGAGGCTTCTTCCTTTCAAATACTAATTTCCTCTTAATTTCTGTCTCTTTAGTTAATTTTGCTGATTGACTTTGCAAAATTGAGACCAATGATCTAGTAGCCTGAAGTGCTTTCTCTGGCTTTTCAAAATCTTCACCAAGAGTCAAACCTTTCTGTTTCCTCTGTTCTTGTTGACGTAAGCTTAATAATCTTGGTGACCTTCTTGATTGTTTAGATTTTTCTGAATGGAGTGTCTCTCCCTTTTCAATGACACTTGTTGTGATGACTGTTTAACTTGGCTTTCTTCTCTTTGTGAAATCGTCTTAGCTTTTATTGATACATCTGACAATTTCTATCTTTTCTTCTATAGATGTTCTTCCTGTGGGTTGAGGTTTTGTCTTTCTTGCAGGTGTAACACGTTCACTCCTGCTGCGTCTGACAATATGCTCCCCCTCAGCCCTTGCTTTTGGCATAGAACCTATATGCGCCTTTTTTTGAATCTTTAATCCCATTCTACTAATAGTAGTCGCATTAATGATGCTTTTCACATCCATCTTCATCCTGTTTCCTCTGTCAAAAAGAATTCTAGAATCTCTAAAGATCCTTATTAGTAGCATACTATACGGTAAGGAACTAGAATCTCTCTTCGACTTCATCATGTACTTCAAAATTAAGTACGAAAGATTAATAGGTTGATGATTGAGTAGATGAAACAAACATTGTTCATCTATCATTGTCACGACGTTCTTTCAAGCCTGATCTTGGTAGAACACAATGAAAAAGAAGAGTATGTAGAACCCTACCCTTCGGAACAAGAGTTGATGTCTTCTTGTCTTTTGGGTCACTACTTCCATATAGTTGTTGATTGATGTTTGCCTTGTCTACACTACCTTGAGTCATCCATTTTGTGTTATGAGACATCTTTGCTCCAATACATGGACACTCACTAACTTTCTCGATTAAATCCAGTATCACGATAACCGAAAATCTATCTACCATTAATACTAAGGTATCGTCTACCACTTTTGTGTTCTTCCAAAATTTATATAACTCATTCAAATAGACTATTTCAAAAACCTGAAAGAAGTTTTTCCATCCAACTGCTTTAATTTCTAGTTCAACGTCCATCTGGTTCTGCTTTAAAGAGACGAAATCAACATGTCTTCTATAGATCATAGATTGCTCCATTTGTGATCTGTATTCTGTTGGACCCTGGAAAATTTTTTTTAAGTAAGCATGATTTCAAAATAATTTTGGAGTTTAGATAGATTTAAATTTTTAGAACTATAAGGGTGCCAAGGT
>JANSVA010422502.1:0-20523 GCA_025504915.1 Erythroxylum reticulatum | reverse complement strand
CTCTCTCTACTGTGTGTTTTCATTCTTACTACACTTCCATATACTTTTCCTAAACACGATTTCAATGATTCTTCAAGATCAAAACTCCTTTCAACACAATCTGATGACATATTGATCCCCAAATATGCAAAAACAACATATCCAAATTTTCATCCTCCATTCACCGTATACATGCAAAATGATATCAATTAAAACACTATATTTATTTCAATGCGCAAATCAAGAAAACCATTCAGTACCTACTTGTTTACACTCCAACTCTTCAAAATTACATGAAACCTAATCAACAAGTTATAAGATGATGAAGAAAATGGAAGAGAATTTCGATGTTGAATGTTTTAGTGAAGAACACAGCTTCAATATCTCTTCCTAACCGAAACTTGATCTACGTGTGCTTCATAATTCATAGCTATATGTCACCATGCATGTAAGCCACATGTCACCATATATGTAAGCCATTTGTCGCTATTTAATCAGTCCATGTGTCACACTATAATTGGTCAATTTGTCAATATTTTTTGTAGTCTGAAATACCCTAAATTTTTTTATAGAAAATTTTCCTAAAGTTCACCAAAAATTTTGAAATAAATCTTAATATTCTCTAAATAAATTTTCACCACAAATAATTCACAATTAATATTTCAATCGCATTAATAACTCAATTATACCTGAAAAATGTCAATGAATGCATGTACAATCATATTCGTGTGCAAAAATTAATATTCTCATGTACTTGTGTATGCCATACTTAACTTATGCATGATATGCATTTCCTAATGTCTTAGTAATTTTCTCATTTACACTATTATAGCCTTGATATGGGTAACGGGATGTTACAATTATCTCCTCTTAAAAGAAATTTCGTCGTCAAAATTCTTACCTGAATGGTCAAATAGGTAGGGGTACTGATTTCTTATATGCTCCTCCGTCTCCTATGTGGCTTCCTCACTCGAATGATTCTTCCAAAGGACTTTGACTAATGAGTTCCCTCGGTTTCTCAATTGCTTATTCTGATAGACAATTATCTTAATTGGTTCTTTAACATAACTCATATTACTAGAGCCTTTAATCTCCTGAGTTGATATCACATGAGTTGGATCTGACTGATATCGCCTAAACATACTTAAATGAATCACATCATGTATCTGAGCCATTTTAGAAGGTAAGGCTAACTTATAAGCTAATGGCCCAATTTTTTTGATTATCTCATACGGACCAATATACCTCGGACTTAGCTTACCCTTCTTACTGAAACTCAACACACCTCATAAAGGTGATACTCTAAAAAATACTCTATCTCCCACCTGATACTCCATATCTCTTCTACACTGATCTACATAGCTCTTCTATCTAGCTTGTGGTGCTTTAATTCTCGGATCAGTTTCACCTTATCAACTGTATCTTAAATCAATTATGGGCCTTCGACAATTCTTAGACCCTCTTCATCCCAATATACAGACGAACGAAACTTTCTGCCATACAACGCCTCGTATAGAGCCATACCAATACTACTGTGATAATAATTATTATAGGCAAATTCAATCAAGGCTACATATTGATCACATGCTCCTTGAAACTCCAGAACATAAGCTTTGAGCATATCCTCAACGGTCTTGATCGTCCTCTCACTCTGACCATCTGTCTGAGGATGAAATGCAGTATTGAAATTTAGTTTTGTACCTAAAGCTTCCTGTAAGCTACCCTAAAGTCTATATGTAAATCTAAGATCCCTGTACGATATAATGGACACTGGAACCCTATGTAGTCTTACAAATTCATTCACATATTGTTGAGCTAACTGATGTAGTGAGTAATTTTCTCTTACTGGTAAGAAATGAGCCTACTTGGTCTGTCTATCAATAATAACCCAAATGGTATCATGTTCCTCGGAGTCCTTGGCAAACCTATAGTAAAGTCCATAGTGATTCGTTCTCATTTTCACTCTGGAATAGGTAACAAATGTAATTTTTCAACTCGAGCCTAATGCTCAACCTTAACCTACTGGCAAGTTATACATTTAGAAACGAATTCTGGTACTTGCTTCTTTACGCCAGGCCACTAGAAATGTTGTTTTGGTGTGTTATACATCTTAGTTGTATCAGGACGTATAGCATAAGCTGCTAAATGTGCTTCCTCCAAAATCTCTTTCCTCAAATCATCAACATCAGGCACCTATAATCTTTTTTTAAGCCATAGTGTATCATCTCTCACTTCAAATTTAGAATCCAACTTGACTTTCAACTTCTCAATTAACTTTACTAATTTCGGATCTCTGTTCTGAGCCTCTTTAATTCTTTCATGCAATATTGGTCTCAACTTTAATGTAGTTATCAAAGTTTCATTCCACCCAAAATTTAATTTAACATTCAGTGCTCTCAAATGAACTAGGCTCGATAAAAGCCACACTACTATTAGACTTTCGATTTAATGCATTAGCTACCACATTAGCTTTGTCAGGATGATACTCAATTTGTACAATCATAACCTTTCAACAATTTTATCAATCTCCTCTGTCTCATATTCAACTCTTTCTGACTCAACAAATACTTCAAACTCTTATGATCAGTGAATACCTGAAAAGTTTCTCCATACAGGTAGTGTCTCCAAATCTTCAAGGCAAATACTACTGCAACAAGTTCTAAATCATGTATTGGATAATTAAACTCATGAGATCTCAACTATCTCAATGCATATGCTATTACTTGGCCATACTGCATCAGTACACATCCTAAATCTTGGTGTGAAGCATCACTATACACAATATGACCTCTAGAGCCATATGGAATAGCTAACACCGATACTGTAGTTAACTAATGCTTTAGCTCCTCAAAACTCCTATGATAATCATCATTCCATCTAAAAGGCACAATCTTTCTCAGAAGTTTTGTCAAAGGGGCTGATATCAGTGAAAACCCCTCTACAAACCTTCTGTAATAACCAGCTAATCTAAGAAAACTCCATATCTCAGACACATTCCTTGGAGCCTCTCACTTCATCACCGCTTCTATCTTCTTTGGGTCTACTTGAATGCCCTATCCAGATACTATGTGACCCAAGAATACTACTTGATCAAGACAAAATTCACACTTACTGAACTTGGCATATAACTATTTCTCCCTCATTATCTGTAGAAACAATCTCAGATGTGCAGAATGATCCTCTCTACTCTTCGAGGACACTAAAATGTCATCAATAAATACAATCACAAAATGATCTAAATAAGGATGAAATACCTTATTCATCAAGGCCATAAAAGTTATCGGAGAATTAGTCAATCAAACGGCATCACCAAAAACTCAAAATGCCCATATCTTGTTCTAAATGCACTCTTCGGTACATCAACCTTAACTATTTTCAACTAATAATATCCTAATCTTAAGTCTAACTTTGTGAATACCTGAGCTCTTTACAATCGATCTAACAAATCATCAAGCATCGGCAATGGGTATTTATTCTTAAATGTTATTCGATTCAACTGTCGATAATTAATACACAATCTTATAGTTCCATCCTTCTTCTTTACAAACAATACCTGAGCTCCCTAAGGTGACACACTAGGCCTGATGAAACCCTTATCTAAGAATTCTTGCAATTGGGTTTTCAATTCCTTCAGTTCGACAGGTGCCATCCTATATGGTGGAATTGATATAGGAGTGGTACCTGGAACAAGGTCTATGGTAAACTCTGTCTCCCTTTCTAGGGGTAAATGCAGTAGTTCTGCAGGAAAAACATCCAAGAAATCCTTAACAACTGGAATATCCTGAATGGCTTATTCATTCTGAGTATAAACTACATGGGTAGATAAGCCTCAGATCTACCTCAGATCAATTTCAAAACACTCATAAATGAAATTAGTCGAGCTGGCATAGCCTAATTAACTAATCGAAACACCACTCTCGGTTGATTAGGAGATTCTAGAACTACTTCCTTGGTATAACAATTCATCACAGCCCGATGTGCAGTAAGCTAATCCATGCCTAGAATAACATCTATTTCATTTAACTGCAATATAATCAAATCAACTTCTAACTCTGCCTGATCAATTCAGAATATGAACCTTTTATAAACCTCTCCAATTATTGTTGTGCTACCCACTAGGGTGCTCAACTCTACCCCGCATTTCAATATCTCTGTCTCGCAATGCAATCTAGATGCCAGATGAGGTGTGATGAATGAATGTGTAGATCCTGGATCTACCAATGCATATACTTCATAATGAAAAACATTCAACACACCTGCTACCACATCTGGGGAGTTATGCACTTCCTGCATGATGATGGCATAGACCCTAGCCTGAGATTGCGGCTGGCTACTCCGCACCTCAGTCCTAACATTGGGCCCTGCTGATTGAGTTCTGCCTCTATCTCTGCCTCCCTGTGTAGATCTGCTAGCTCTGCTCTGCCGAACTGTTGTCTTAGTCATTATTCCTGCTCTGACTCTAGAATATGGTCCTGTAATCTTAGGACAATCTTTGATCATGTGTTCTACTGAGCCATAACAGAAACAAGCCCCCGTCAACCTCCAACATTCACCACCGTGCTTCTTACCATAGTGCTCACAATCATACAGCTATTAAGATTGACTAGAGGGTACTTATCCTCTACCTCTCCCAGTCTATACAAGTCCACCTCTTGATTGGAACCTAGATTGTCTCGATCTAGCCTAGGATTGAGACAATCTATTCTGACGCTTTCTGAAGCTTTTGTTAGAATCAACCTGAGATTCATCCTGTCTCTTTCCTCTAACCTCCTGTCTATACTCTCCCTAACCATCCTTTAACAACTGTTGAATCAACCTGAGATTCATCCTGTCTCTTTCCTCTAACCTCCTGTCTATACTCTCCCTAACTATCCTTCAACAACTGTTCAATTCTAATCGAGGCCGCTCAGAGTTCTGTAAAACTGCCCAAATTCGAAATGGCTAGCCTCATTATGATCTCCATGTTTAAACCGTCTACGTTTGTTTACCTCAGTTAGGATCAGTGCAGTTGCATACCCCATTAGCTCATTGAATTTTTATCTCATATTCTGCCACTGTGAGTCTGCCTTGCTTTAGATCTAAGAATTCTTTCATCATCCTATCTATATAAATCTGAGGCATATAATTCTCCCGGAACACCCTCAGAAAATCTTCCCAAGCTAGATTACAAGGTTTGGTGGTATTGCCAAGAACAGTCTTCCACCACTGGTATGCTAGAGCTTGTAGTAGTGAGAACGCATAATCAAATCTCTTACCTGCCTCACAATCCATCTAATCAAACATTCTTTCTATTCTCTCTAACCACCCATCAGCCTTATCAAGATCGATACTTCCGTAGAAGTCTACAGCCCCTTATTTTCTTAGTTTATGATATCTTCTTTCTTGCCTTTTCGGAATTCTCAGAGGCATCCAAGCAAAGTCAGGTTTAGGAGACTCTATATTGGCTCTTATAGACTCTATGTCAACTAACCTTCCAATTTGATCTCCTATGGTATGTGACCTATAACAAAAAAAAACTTGTGATCACCATCTGAATCTCTCACTATTTATCATCTCTATACTTTGTTATGTCCTAAAGATGCCAAACCATGATCTGATATAAAAAATGCAACATCCCATTACCATAGAGTATATACTTGAATATCCAAGGACATTCAAGTACATATCCTATGGTAATGGTATGTTAGAGCAAACACATATCCAACTTAACATATGGCATCATATAATATAAATAAAAGACACCAATTTTTTTAAACATTCATTTCATTCATTGACAAAAATTTACAATCCTTATACATGTTCTATAAGACAAGGAACTACAAAAACAAAATACATCTCTTCTGATGTCAGTTGATAGACCTCTGAGCCATAATTAATCCAAAAAATTCCTTTAGTTCAGTCTTAAAACCTAAGTCTCATGTCTCGCACCTAAAAAGCCACGTTGCCATTTATAGAAGTTTGGAGAACTCAATGAGTGACATCATCGATGATTTCACCCAAGGCAAATACACAAATCTCATATCTCACATATATTCATTCAGATCATGAATCATTCAATACTTACATTATCATGTCATGTCATGTTATCATTGCGAATTTAGAACAGATATTTACAAATACAAATGCATTTAAGACTTCAGATTTATTATTATTGTTGTGACTGAATGCTGTTCACATACATATACAGATACTGGCCCATTGGGCTCAATCAAAACAGAAATAATGGAGCAACGTGTAAGCGCTTATATACTGGCTACTCCAGCCATAATGCCTTTATCTGAGTATGCATTTTATGAAATGCATCAAATACATAATATGCCATACATAACAGTCAAATGTGTTGTACAATCAGAATCTCATAATCATCGGACCTAAGTTCGACATTCAACTTTCATTAAGAATACAAATATCATTTAAAATTTCACAGCAATCAGAATACTTCCAATACATTCCCAAATATTCACTCCTCGAACTTTAAGTCCATAATTCATAAATAGATCATAAACATTTAATAAGTAGAAGTCAAACAGATTCAATCAATCTTAGGAAAAATCATCTAGGTTGACTCAAAGTACGCTCTGATATGCTATTGCCTGGATAGTTTGGCAATGTCTGACTACCGTCCAATGTGCTCCTCTATATCATACAAAATACATTTACAAATATCACACTTTTGCACAAATGTATAAGCATGCCTTTATGCACATCTATGTATATAAAAAAAAGCACAATGCATGTTCAATGACAGTCCTGGGTATCTTATCAAATTCTTATCACCATATCATTCAGATACCAAAACCCTCATAAATATAATTAGTACTTAGGGTTTGGACCACAATAAAATAGTGTAAAGTTAATTTCATAACTTAATTGAGCATTTTAGACTTTTCTATCAATATACTTTTGAGTCAACTTTTCATATTCATTCTGATAAGGTAAAAGGCATAATTAGGAAACACTTTCTTCTAGAACATTTTTCTACAATGTCTTAAGTTTCTAATGACACTAAAATCATTCAATTTGGTTTAGTATTTTGAAATTTATTCTCCAAATATTTTTGGACTGTTCTCATTCTGTAACAATACACTATACTCAACTTCCATCCAGAAATTGAAAGTCTTAGAGACTGAATAAAAATTCTATTGCTTCAAAAAATCTATATCTCCATGCCTCTATTTCACTCCAAATAAAAAATCATTCCATTTGGAAATCTACAGATCAAGATATAACCGAAATACCAAGCATGTTTAGTGAAACATACCAATTATCATATTCCAATACTCCTCAACAATTTCAACTAAAATCCAATAACCCCACTAATTAAATAAATTAAGTCATAGCCGGGCAGCATAACTCACGGTTGTGCAAGAGTCATGGGTGTGCAACAAAAAAACTCAAACTCGTGCACACCAATGAAATTAAATCATGGCCGTGAGACTTCAATGTATGGTCGTGCACTCCAAATCAGACCCGTTCCAAGTTTTTTTTATAAATCTCTCCTAAATGATTTCAGATGGCTATGATTTTTGGTGAGATGTAGATTGGTGTGGTACAAGTCTAATGGTTCAAGTCCCATGTCATTTGGACATCAGGTGAAGAAGTTATGACAACAAGATTGAAGGACGTTCAGAACAACCTCTTCCAAAAAAAAGAGTTAAATGTCGTGATCGTGTGAAACTCGCGATTATGCTTTAAGACCATCAACAGTGATCTCATGATTGTGCTGAAGCATGATCAGGACTCACAATCTTCTTTGTTCTCTTTTTCACCAAATATTTCTCCTTCTTCTCCTTCCTTTTTTTTTTTCCAAAAGCCCGATTTTCTTCTTCTTCTTTCATTTTTCTTTTCCAGAATTTCTCATTCCCACCTTATTCAGTTAACACATCTAAGGCTTAAACCAACTTTTCTACTTCCCTTTCAGTTCAACTCAACCAAATTGAATCAAAATTCAAGATTTAAACATAATCATCAAAAATCTAAAACTACACATTCACTTTCTCTCTCTACTGTGTGTTTTCATTCTTACTGCACTTCCATAAACTTTTCCTAAACACGATTTCAATAATTCTTCAAGCTCAAAACTCCTTTCAACACAATCTTATGTCGTATTGATCTCCAAATATGCAAAAACTACATATCCAAATTTTCATCCTTCATTCACCGTATACATGCAAAATAATATCAATTAAAACACTATATTTACTTCAATGCACAAATTAGGAAAACCATTCAATACCTACTTGTTTACAATCCAACTCTTCAAAATTACATGAAACCTAATCAACAATTTATAAGATGATGAAGAAAATGGAAGAGAATTTCGGTGTTGAATGTTTTAGTGAAGAACACAGCTTCAGTATCTCTTCCTAACTATGACATGATATACGTGTGCTCTATAATTCATAGTCATATGTCACCTTGCATATAAGCCACATGTCACTATACATGTAAGCCATTTGTCACTATTTAATCATTCCATGTGTCTCACTATAATTGGTCAATTTATCAATATTTTTCTTAGTCTAAAATACCCCAATTTTTTTTAATAGAAAAATTTCCTAAAGTTCACCAAAAATTTCAGAATAAATCTTAATATTCTCTAAATAAATTTTCACCACAAATAATCCACAATTTATATTTCAATCACATTAATAACTCAGTTATACTAGAAAAATATCAATGAATGTATGTACAATCATATTCGTGTGGCAAAATTAATATTCTCATGTACATGTGTATGCCATACTTAACTTATGTATGATATGCATTTCCTAATGTCTCAGTAATTTTTCTCATTTACACTATTCTAGCCTTAACATGGGTAACGGGATGTTACAATTATCCTTTCCTAAAAGAAATTTTGTCCTTGAAATTCTTACCTAAATGGTCAAATAGGTAGGGGTACTGATTTCTCATATGCGCCTTCGTCTCCCATGTGGCTTCCTCACTCAAATGATTCTTCCAAAGGACTTTGACCAATAGGATCACTGGGTTTCTCAATTGCTTATTCTGATAGCTAAGTATCTTAACTGGATCTTCAACATAACTCATATTACTAAAGACTTCAATCTCTTGAGTTGGATCTGATTGATATCGCCTAAGCATACTCACATGAAACACATTATATATCTGAGCCATTTCAGAAGGTAAGGCTAACTTATAAGCTAATGGACCAATACTTTTGATTATCTCATACAGATCAATATACCTCGGACTTAGCTTACCCTTCTTATCGAACCTCAACACACCTCACCAAGGTGATACTCTCAGAAATACTCTATCTCCCACCTGATACTCTATATCTCTTCTGTGTTGGTCTACATAACTCTTCTGTCTATCTCATGCTACTTCAATTCTGCTATGGATCAGTTTCACCTTGTCAACTGTATCCTGAATCAATTCTGAGCCTTCGACAATTCTTAGACCCTCTTTATCCCAATATATAGGCGAATGACACTTTCTGTCGTACAACGCCTCGTATGGAGCCATACCGATACTACTGTGATACTGATTATTATAAGCAAATTCAATCAAGGATACATAATGATCCCATGCTCCTTGAAACTCCAGAACACAAGCTCTGAGCATATCCTCAAAGTTCTTGATCATCCTCTCACTCGGACCATCTATTTGAGGATAAAATGCAGTACTGAAATTCATTTTTGTACCCAAAGTTGCCAGTAAGCTACCCCAAAATCTCAAGGAAAATTTAGGATCCTTGTCCGATACCATGGAAACTGGAACCCTATGTAGTCTCACATCTTTATTCATATATCGCCGAGCTAATTGATCTAGTGAGTAATTTTCTCTCACTGGCAAGAAATGAGCCAGCTTAGTCAGTTTATCAACATTGACTCAAATGACATCATGTTGCCTCGGAGTGCTCGGCAAACCCAAAATAAAGTCCATAGTGATTCGTTCCCATTTTCACTCCGGAATAGGTAATAAATGTAATTTTCCAACTGAAGTTTGATGCTCAGCCTTAACCTGATGAGAAGTTATACACTTAGAAATGAATTTTGCTACTTGCTTCTTCATACCAAGCCACCAGAAATGTTGTTTCAATGTGTTATAGATCTTGGTGGTACTAGGATGCATATCATAAGCTGCTAAATGTGCTTCCTCCAAAATTTCTTTCCTCAAATCATCAACATTAGGCACATCTCTCACTTAAAATTCAGAATCTAGCTTGACTTTCAACTTCTCAAATAACTTTACTAATTTTGGATCTCTGTTCTGAGTCTCTTTATTTCTTTCATGCAATACTAGTCTCAACTTCATTGTAGCTATCAAAGTTTCATTCTGCCCCAAATTCAATTCAACATTCAGTGCTTTCAAATGAACTAGGCTCGATAACCTCGATATTTGTACTTGAGCCACACTACTATTAGACTTCTGACTTAATGCATCAGCTACCACATTATCTTTTCCAGGATGATACTCAATTGTACAATCATAATCTTTCAACAATTCTATCCATCTCCTTTGTCTCATATTCAACTCTTTCTGGCTCAATAGATACTTTAAACTCTTATGATCAGTAAATACCTGAAAAGTTTCTCTATACAGGTAGTGTCTCTAAATTTTCAAGGCAAATACTACTGTAGCAAGTTCTAAATCATATACTAGATAATTAAACTTATGAGATCTTAATTGTCTCGATACATATGCTATTACTTTGCCATGCTGCATCAATACATATCTTAAACCAAGCATCACTATACACAACATAACCTCCAGAGCCAGATGGAATAGCTAACCTTGATGTTGTACTTAACCGATGCTTTAGCTCCTCAAAACTTCTCTGAAAATAATCATTCCATCTAAAAGGCACATTCTTTCTCAGAAGTTTTGTCAAAGGGGATGAGATAAGTGAAAACCCCTCTATAAACCTTCCGTAATAACTAGCTAATCTAAGAAAACTCTAGATCTCAAACAAATTCCTTAGAGCCTCCCACTTCATCACTGCTTCTATCTTCTTTGGGTCTACCTGAATGCCCTGTCCAGACACTATGTGACTTAAGAATACTACTTGATCAATCCAAAATTCACACTTACTAAACTTGGTATATATTTGTTTCTCCCTCATTATCTGTTGAACCAATCTCAGATGTGTAAAATGATCCTCTCTACTCTTCGAGTACACCAAAATGTCATCAATAAATACAATCACAAAACAATCTAAATAAAGTTGAAATACCTTATTCATCAAGGCCATAAAAGCTGTCAGGGTATTAGTTAATCCAAATGGCATCACCAAAAACTCAAAATGCCCATATCTTGTTCTAAATGCACTCTTCGGTACATCAGCCTTAGTTATTTTCAACTGATAATATCCTGATCTCAAGTCTACCTTTGTGAATACCTGAGCTCCCTGTAATTGATCTAACAAATCATCAATCCTCGACAATGAGTATTTATTCTTAACTGTTATCTGATTCAACTGCCGATAATCAATATATAATCTTAGAGTTCCATCATTCTTCTTTATAAACAATATCGGAGCTCCCCAAGGTGACACATTAGGTCTGATGAAACCCTTATCTAACAATTCTTGCACTTGGGTTTTAAATTCCTTTAGTTCGAAAAGTGCCATCCTATATGGTGAAATTGATATAGGAGCGGTATCTGGAACAAGGTCTATGGTAAACTCCGTCTCCCTTTTTGGGGGTAAACCAGGTAGCTCTGCAGGAAATATATCCAAGAAATCTTTAACAATTGGAGTATACTGAATGGCTGGTTCATTCCGAGTATCAACTATGTGGGTTAAATAAGCCTCACATCTACCTCAAATCAGTTTCAACACACTCATAAATGAAATTAGTTAGGTTGGTGTAGCTTGATTAACTTCTTAAAATACCACTCTCGACTGATTAGGAGATTCCAGAACTACTTCCTTGGTATAACAATTCATTACAGCCCGATGTGCAGTGAGCCAATCCATGCCTAGAATAACATCTATTTACTTTAAATACAATACAATCAATTCAGCTTCTAACTCTTCCTGATCAATCCAGACTATGCACCTTTTACAGACCTCACCTATCACAGTTGTGCTACCCACTAGGGTGCTCACCTCGAACCCACATTTCAATATCTCTCTCTCACAATGCAATCTAGATGCCAGATGAGGGATGATGAATAAATATGTAGATCCTGGATCTACCAATGCTTATGCTTCATAATGAAAAGCATTCAACACACCTGCTACCACATCTGGGGAGTTCTGTGCTTCCTGCCTGGTGATGGCATAAACCCTGGCCTAAGATTGCGACTGGCTACTCTGCACCTCAGTCCTAACGTTGAGCCCTACTGACTGAGTTCTGCCTCTACCTCTCTGTGTAGATCTGACAACTCTACTCTGTTGAACTGTTGTCTCAGTCATTGTTCCTCCTCTAACTCCAGACTGTGGTCTTATAATCTAAGGACAATCTCTGATCAGGTGTTCTACTGAGCCATATCAGAAACAAGTCCTTGTCAACCTCCAACATTCACCACCGTGCTTCTTACCACAGTGCTCACAATCATACAGCTGTTGAGAATGACTGAAGGGAACTTATCCTCTCCCAATATGTATAAGTCCACCCCTTGATCGGGGACCAAATTGTCTTCATCTAACCTGGAATCGAGACGATCTAATCTGACACTTTCTGAAGCTTCTATCAGAATCAACCTGAGATTCATCTTGCCTCTTTCGTCTAACCTCCTATCTATACTCTTCCTGACCATCCTTCAACAACTGTTAAATTCTAATCAAGGCCGCTCAGAGTTCTGTAAAATTGCCCAAATTCGAAATGGCTAGCCTCATTCTGATCTCCATGTTTAAACCGTCTACATTTGTCTGCCTCAGTTGGGATTAATGTAGTTGCATACCCCATTAACTTATTGAATCTTATCTCATATTCTGCCACTGTGAGCCTACCTTGCTTCAGATCTAAGAATTCTTTCATCTTCCTATCTATAAAAATCTGAGGCATATAATTCTCCTAGAACACCCTCAGAAAATCTTCCCAAGTCAGACTACAAGGTCTATGGTACTGCCTGGAATAGTCTTCCACCACCGGTATGTTAGACCTTGTATCAGTGAGACTGCATAATCAAATCTCTCATCTACCTCACAGTCCATCTGATCAAACACTCTTTATGTTCTCTCTATCCACCCTTCAGCCTTAGTAGGCTCGGTACTTGCATAGAAGTCTATAGCCCCTTGTTTTCTTAGTTTCTCATATCTTCTTTCTCACCTTTCCAGAATTCTTGGAGGCATTCGAGCAAACTCAGGTATAGGAGACTCTATATTGGCTCCTACAGACTCCATGCCAGCTGAATTTTTAACTCGATCTCCTATGGTATGTGACCTATAACAAACAAAAGTTGTGATAACTATCCGAATCTCTCACTATTTATCATCTCTATACTCTGATATATCCCTAAAAATGCCAAACCATGCTCTGATACAAAAAATGCAACATCCCACTACCATAGAGTATATAACTGAATATCCAAGGACATTCAAGTACATATCCTATGATAATGGTATGTTAGAGCAAACACATATTCAACTTAACACATGGAATCATATAATATGAATAAAAGACACCAATTTTTTAAAACATTCCTTGCATTCATTGATAAATGTTTACAATCCTTATACATGTTCTATAAGACAAGGAACTACAAAAATATAAAATACATCTCTTCTGATGTCAGCTGACAGACCTTTGAGCCATAACTAGTCCAAAAAGTTCCTTTAGTTTAGTCTTAAAACCTTAGTCTCCTGTCTTGTATCTAAAAAGCCACGTTGTAATTTATATGAGTTTTTTGAACTTAATGAGTGAACCATCATTGATGATTTTACCCATTGGTGATTTCACCCAAGGAAAATACACGCATCACATATCTCACATATATTCATTCAGATCATGAATAATTCAATAGTCAAATTATCATAGCATATCATGTTATCATTGTGAATTCAGAACATATATTTACAAATACAAATGCATATGAGACTCTATATTCATTATTATTATTATGAACAAGTGCCTTTCACACACATAGACAGATACTAGCCCATTAGGCTTAGTCAGAATAGAAATCATGAAGCGAAGCTCTACGTGCAAAACAAAAAATCATAGAGCAAAGCTCTACGTGTAAGCGCTATATATATTGGCTACTCTGGTCACAACGCCTTTGTCTGAGCATGCATTATATTAAATGCATCAAATACATAATATGCCATACATAACAATCACATGTGTTGTACAATCAGAATCTCATAATCATCGGACCCAAGCCGGGCATTCAACTTTCGTTGAGAATACAAATATCATTCAGAATTTCACAGCAATCAGAACACTTCCAATACATTCCCAAATATTAAGTCCTCGGACTTTAAGTTCGAAATTCATAAATAAATCATAAACAGTTAATCATTAGAAGTCAAACAAATTCAATCAATCTTAGGAAAAATCATAGGTTAACTCACAGTACTCTCCAATATGCTATTGCCTGGATGGTCTGGCAATGTCTGACTGACATCTAATGTGCTTCTCTATATCATACAAAATAAATTTACAAATATCAGACTTTTGCACAAATGTATAAGTAGGCCTTTTTGCACATCTATGTATATAAAAAAAAGGCACAATGTATGTTTAATGACAATCTCAGGTATCTTATCGAATTCTTATCCCCATATCATTCAAATATCAAAAACCTCATAAATATAATTAGTACTTAGGGTTTGGACCACAATAAAATAGTGTAAAGTTAGTTTCATAACTTAATTGATCATTTCAGACTTTTCTAACAATATGCTTTCGGGTTAACTTTGCATATTCATTCTGATCAGGTAAAAGGCAACACTTCCTTCTAGAAAATTGTTCTCCAATGTTTTAAGTTTCTAATGACACCAAAATCATTCAAATTGGATCAATATTTTGAAATTTATTCTCCAAATATTTTCAGACTGTTCTCATTCTTTAATAGTACATTATACTTAACTTCCATCTAGAAATTGAAAGTCTTAAAGACTGAATCAAAATTCAATTTCTTCAGAAAATATGTATCTCTATGTCTCTTGTTCATTCCAAATTAAAAACCATTCCATTTGGAAATCTACAGATCAAGATATAACCGAAATACCAAAGCATGTTCAGTGAAACATACTAGTTATCATATTCCAGTACTCCTCAACAATTTCAACTTAAATCCAATAACCCCACTAATTAAATAAATTAAGTCACAACTGTGCAACATAACTCACGGCTGTGTAAGAGTCACGGGCATACAACAACAAAAATTACGCCCGTGCACACCAATGAAATTAAATCACGGCTGTGCAAACCAAATTGGCCCCATCGCACATTTTTTTGCTTAATCTCTCACAAATGGTTTCAGATGGCTATCATTTTTGGTGGAGATGTAGATTAGTATGGTATGAGTCTAATGGTTTGAGTATCATTTCATTTGGACATCGGGTGAAGAAGTTATGATAAAAAGATTGAAGGATGTTCAGAGCAAACTCTTCCTGAAAAACAGTTGAATGTAGCGACTCGCGATCTTCTTTCTTCTCTTTTTCATTGAATATTTCTCCTTCTTTTCCTTCCAGTTTTTTTCCAGAAACCCACTTTTCTTCTTCTTCTTTCATTTTTCTTTTCCAGAATTTCTTATTCCCACCTTATTCAGCTAACACATCTAAGGCTTAAACCAACTTTTCTACTTCCCTTTCAGTTCAACTCAACATAATTGAATCAAAATCTAAGATTTAAACATAATCATAAAAAATTCAAACTACACATTCACTTTCTCTCTCTACTGTGTGTTTTCATTCTTACTACACTTCCATATACTTTTCCTAAACACGATTTCAATGATTCTTCAAGCTCAAAACTCCTTTCAACACAATCTGATGACTTATTGATCCCCAAATATGCAAAAACAACATATCCAAATTTTCATCCTCCATTCACCGTATACATGCAAAATGATATCAATTAAAACACTATATTTATTTCAATGTGCAAATCAGTAAAACCATTCAGTACCTACTTGTTTACACTCCAACTCTTCAAAATTACATGAAACCTAATCAACAAGTTATAAGATAATGGAGAGAATGGAAGAGAATTTTGATGTTGAATGTTTTAGTGAAGAACACAGCTTCAATATCTCTTACTAACCGAAACTTGATCTACGTGTGCTTCATAATTCATAGCTATATGTCACCATGCATGTAAGCCACATGTCACCATATATGTAAGCCATTTGTCACTATTTAATCAGTCCATGTGTCATACTATAATTGGTCAATTTGTCAATATTTTTCGTAGTCTAAAATACCCTAAATTTTTTTATAGAAAATTTTCCTAAAGTTTATCAAAAATTTTGAAATAAATCTTAATATTCTCTAAATAAATTTTCACCACAAATAATCCACAATTTATATTTCAATTGCATTAATAACTTAATTATACCTAGAAAATGTCAACGAATGCATGTACAATCATATTCTTGTGTAAAAATTAGTATTCTCATGTACATGTGTATGCCATACTTAACTTATGCATGATATGCATGTCCTAATGTCTTAGTAATTTTCTCATTGACACTATTCTAGCCTTAACATGGGTAATGGGATGTTACAATATTAACTATTGGGAATTCTCAGTTTAGTTAGTTCAATGATCATATCTCCATATACATCATCTATATATGTAACTTAGTAAATGAGATCTACTAATATCCATCCAATAGATACTATTACATACATATTGCTCAAACCAGATCATTAAAGTCCTTATTTGATGATCCTATGATCAAGAACACTTTTAGATTAAACCCTAAAGACTTGAATCTCATTATCATAATCTCCATTACGATAGCAAGTGTATCAATTTAATCAAGGACTTATCATATTAGAATAAAAACAATACATATAAAATGATAATATAATCATTTGTCATATTATTAAATAAAGTTAATAATTACAAAACAAAAATGTTAAATATATTACATAAAGATTAGGTCATATGCATAATTCCAACATATGAATCGTGAAAAAGAAATAGAACAAGCATAAAGGGCAAACAAAGACCAAAGATGCCATAAGGTTGAGTAATAGATAATGTCATAGATATGATACATGAGTTTGTAAGGGGTAATGACATCGAAATAACTAGGAATTGGCAAAATGTCAAACTTGAGAAGGGTCAGATGCAGATAATAAAACAAACTTTGATGAAGAAGTGGAAAAAGGTCTTTAACAGTGGTTGAAGGTTGAGAAAACAAAGGAGGAAATCCTTTTTTGTATTTTGCAAACTTAGGAAACTCCATTAACCAATACAAAGGAATGGGAAGCTTCAAAGAAGAGGAAAAAAACAAGAGAGGTTTAGTTGGTCGAGAGAGATAATCAGCAAGTGTATTATGGTGACCTTTAATGTGGCAGAAGGAGAATTTATAGCGAGAAAACCACTCCAACCAAAAAAGCAACTGACTGTTGGGAATCTTTTTCTTGGGCTGATCAAGGATTTTTGGAAAAGAGACATTATCCATTTTAATGACAAAATGATAGGGAGTGAGGTGGAAAGCAAACTTTTCAATACCTCTTTTGACATCGAGAATCTCCTTATAACTTATATAATAGTGGCATTCAAAAGAACTAAATTGGCCACTTGTATGTCCACAATAATATTGATTGCCATTGATTTCTTTGATGAGAACAACACCCTAGTGGGTGTCACTAGCATCAGTCTGTAAGATGCATTGTCCTGTGTCAAGAATCTTTAAAGGTGGAGGATCTTGACAAATATGCTTTAAATACAGGAAAGTCTTGGTTTGTTTTTTTTTTTAATCCAAGGTGGTGGATTCTTTTTCAAAAGCTTAGATAAGTTTGAAGTATAAGATGCCACATATGGTATGAACTCACGAGTATAGTTAACAATCCTAAGGAATTGTTGTATTTGCTTTATAGTGAGATGTTCATCAGGAAAATGTAACAGCTCTCTTGCAATATGTGGACCAGGTTGGTAGAATCCATCTTTGAAGTGCATACCCAGAAACTCAATTTCTTTAGAGCCAATGATGCTTTTTTAGGTTAAAAGCATAATGCCATACTATTTAGTAAGATCCAAAAATCTTTGCAGAAGGGCTTGATGTTCCTTATGGGTCTTTGAGAACAGTAAGATATCTTCAATGTAGATCAGTGCACTGTCGAAGATAGGTTTATCAATCTTGGTCATTGTTTTTTGAAATAGTGATGGGGCGACTTTAAGCTAAAATGACATAACAGTCCATTGGTACTGTGCATTGAGAATGAAAAATGCAATTTTGTATCTCCCAGTTAGGTGAATACCCAGTTGCTAAAATCCTACCTTAAGATCAAACTTGGAAAAGATAACAACTTATTTAAGAAATAGTACTTAAGTATTGATCTTTGGAAGAGGAAACTTGTCATCTTGCTGGAAAACATTCACAGGTTTGTAGTCAATGACTAATCTCTGTTTTCCACATTTTAGCTCTGAATTTTTTTTGACATAGAATGCCTTGCAAGCCTAATCTGACTTTGTGGGACTCAATTAGTCTTTGCTTTAAAAGGATAGCACACTCATCTTGTACAAGCTTCAGATCATCAAGGTTCATCCCTGGATTTGTGGCTTTTGTAGGATTGATATCCTCATTCTTTTTAAAAGGTAGATTTATGAAAAAGTCAACATTTTTTCACATAGGATATGGGTGAGAAACTGTGCATGAGATTTAGGACAATATTCCAACAGTTTATCTTGACGTGCAGTGTAAAGTGTAGGAACTTGAGTAAGTTCAAACATATTTTTGATTTCAGTGTATGGACTGAAAAATGATCGATACTGAGACCTACAAGTAGGATTTGCAAAGGTGAGGCTTTATTGTATGTGTCCATACCAATGAGAATGTTTAGGCTAGGAAGATTATTTCCAAGAACTTTAATCCAAACTATACATTGAGGAAAGAATCAAATCCTAATTCTTCTTTTAGTGATTAACCCAATCTTGAAGGAGTTACCATTAGCAGTAGTGAAATATTCATCATGAAAATTCTATGCTTCAGATGATAAGATGTTGGATTTTATGATTGTACAGTTGGATCCAGTATCCATAAACTCTATAACTTTAATGGGCTTATCATATTTGACTTATTGAAAAAGTTAGATATGGACATAAGGTTGTTGAACTGGTGTAAGATCTACTTTCATACAAGTTTGCTATAGCATGTATAGCGAATCATCATCTTGAGAATCAACGAAAGTAGAGGATTCTTCATCTTCTAATGTTGAGATAAAAATAGCAAATTTGGTGTCCTTATCTTCTTGAGATTGTTTCTCAATTAATTCTTTAATGTTGTTGAAGGACTGAATAGGCAGAATGGATTGCGTTTGCTTCAATAACTTAATATCTTTCTTTATTTTATGAGGACATGTACGTGCAAAGTGTCCATGTTGTCCATAAATGAAACATCGTTCATGCTTCTGTCGATGTGAAGATTTCTTGAAGAACTGAACAAATTCTCTTTTTAGCACCATTCTTCCTTTCAAAGGTTTTTCTCTAAGGCTTGTAGCCTTCCATTTGTCTGCAGAACTTTCTTCAATGATAAACTTGACAAAGATTAGCTTTCTTCTTGCTATGACACTCACAAGTCTTTTTGTCTTTACACTTAGTTTAGAGATAAGGCTTCTTGTAAGCCTATTTGAGAATTGGACCACATTTAATGATATTTTTGAATAAGGTATGTTGATCACATAAATTATCAAAAGAAGTTAGAGCAAGCTGGTAGATTTTTCCAAGACATAGTGTTGACATATCTCCTTGTAAAGAAACTATGGTCCTATGTAATTCCGGTTGTAATTGATCTGGAAGGGATGAGATAAAAGTATAACATAGATTAACATCATTCCATCCATGCAAGAGATAGTACCTTTCTATCATCCATTGGTAATGCTTATGAATATCATGCTTATTAATTGAACAACATTTCATTGCAAAGTATTCTTGACGGATTTGTTTGTTAATAAGTTGAAAGTCACCAATGAATTCTTTATGGATTACTCCAAGAAGTGTTCCTGCTGTAGTGACTTAGATGTACTGAAGTCTTTGATAGTTATTAATACTTTGCCACCATTCTCACAAAGTACCAGTGAAATGAGATGTAAATTCAGAAAAAATATCTAGCAAGGGATGTTTTGGTCTAGTCATTTGAAGATTAATCCATACACCAAATTCATGTATTCTATCTCTCCATTTCTTTGGGGGTAGATCATTGAAAGTAAAACAAGGTCCTGAAGTAGGCTTGGTTTGAGCTTGTGTAGTTGGCTAAGTTGGTGTTGCTTGTGGTGCTGGTTTATGTTTGAAAGGTTTACTACCTATGGATTTTGCTTCACTTATTTTAAGTTCAACTTCAGTAGTTTGAGGCATTGTTATCAAAACTTTAGATAATTCTGATAGATTAACTAGCTGGGTTGAAGAATCAGTAGATAGTTTAGAAATTTGTTCAGATGATGACTCAGAGACTAGT
>JANSVA010422486.1:0-20528 GCA_025504915.1 Erythroxylum reticulatum | reverse complement strand
TTTTTGTAAAAAAAAAGGTGAATAAGTTCTGTACGTTAGGGTAAGAGTCTTGTTTAGATGATGTATTTTTCTATGCAAGAAGTAAGTATGTGTGAAATTTATGTGCATAATGCAAATTTGTCATAAGTCCTAATATTTGTGTTTATATCTTTATTTTGTTGGTCCCATGTGATTTTATAGCTTGGTCGTCATATGTAAGTACAAAAAAATGGAGACATTGCAATAGTTAGAAGAGCAAACGTAACTATTATGTTTATTAGGACTCTTTTGTCTTTTATTCAATCACCTACCACTTTAATATTCATTTATAAGCTTTTCATGTTGTTATGGAAAAGTTATGAAGGAAATGCTAAGTGTATAAAATAATTATTTCATAGCTACTCATACTTTTGTTTTAGATGGTTCCAATTTTTATGAATATAACACTTCAGAGTTCGTTATCTTCTATTGTTAAATAATTTTGATCACGTGTATGCTCAATAATTATATAGTAGTTATTAAATTATGGAAAAGCAAAGGATTACTTACTACATATGATATGTTCTTAAGGGGAGGATAAAGAAAATCACCCTCATGTAGTAAGTTTATAAACTGGATATAAGTGTTGAACCTAAACTTAAATTCTAAAGAACTAAAACGAATAAATTCAAAAGTTTCATATTTGAATTGCACATAGTTTTGTTTTTGCCTACATTGTTTGTACATGTAAATGATAACATGTTTGGAGCATATTCTTATTGAAATGGCCTTATCTAAAAAACAAGGCTAAAGAACTAGGGATGAAGTTCCTGGTAAGTTTAGAAGAAGCAAGTCTTCCATCACTACTATTATTGATGCCATTATCACTTCCTATAGGACCTAATACAGTTTGGAGCACAGTTGGAGTTGCTGTGGGTGTTGTGGTGGTGCTTGTTGTTAAAGGTGTGGTTATAGGTGTTGTGGTGCTTGTAGTTGGTGTTGTGGTGAGGAAAATAAAAAGGTAAAGTTGAAGCCATACAAACATCAAACTTAGCAATGTTACAAATTAAACTTATTTTCATAATTACATCTTCCAATCTCAAGTCCCACATTGAAGCATCAAATGTGTTGGCACTAAAACTTAACCATTCCAGTTAAGGTTTTTTAGTGATCCAATATCACCTTTTATAGGTTTTGTTCAATTAGGTTTCATAAACCAATAGTTGGCTTTAGGTTTCTTAAATTTTCATAGCTTTATACAATTTCAACAATTCTTAACATAGATTTGTATAATTTGAACTCTTCAAATTAATATTAATTAGGTCTAACTTTTCTAGCTTAATACCTGCTATGTCTTAACCACCACCATTTACTGTCCAATACATTAGTAAACCCAGTTCAAATTTGCCCAAATGAAAAAGATTTCGTTTTGAAACCCAAGCAAAGAAAAGGGAAGAAAGAAAACAAATACCATATGAACATAGAACCTTATTAACACTAGAAAGGTGATGTGAATGAAACTGAAACAAAGCTTTGTTCTAAAAAGGAGATGATTTGAAAGACCACAAAAAGAAAGTATCAGCAAATGAATCCATTACTAAAATACAGAAACTTTATAGCAAAGGAAAGAAGATTAATGTAAGCAAATAAGAGAGTACCTTGCACTTGAAGGATAGGAACAAGTAGAAGGCATACCTAGATATAATAAAAGAATATGCAAAATAGAGGTAGATTGAGTTGAGGAACTTCACTTACTGTTGGGAGGATTGGGACTAACAGTTGTTGTTCTTGAAAATTCACAGGATCCAGCAACTTGAACTTTCCTCTGGTAATAAACCAGTTGCAGTGATCTTTCACAGTGTATAATCAACTCTAGCTCCATAGATCTAGGGACTTCTACAGTGCTTGATTTCTCACACTATCCTTACATAAATAGTAAATAGCACCTTCAAGGGAAAATTTTAGACCAAAACAGAGTCATTGAAAAAAACTAATATGAGACTAACATTGATTAGGTAATGTACCCATACTTACTAAGCAATATGAATAAGATTATTCCTAAACATAAGTTCCAAAAAAATGGAAACAAGAATTAAATAACCACACCACAATAACTAAATAACAGTTGTTCAATTTTACAAACCATACCAACTGTATAAAATAATAACAACTAACTATAAGTTAGGATTTCCTAGTAGTAGATGTTTTAGCCATTAGTTTGATCCTCCTCCTAGGTCGAGTTGTATTGGCATTTGTACTTTAGGATGCTTGAGTTGTTGTTGCATTAGTATTGGGAGGTTGTAACACTTAACAGTAACTCCTACCCATCAATGACGTATAAACAACCAATTATGTAAATATTATCATCTACCTTATAATTACATATAAGTAGTATAAATATGAATTTAAATGACTTACTGTAAAGTAGGTATTCCTAATAACTTCCCTAAATGTTACTCCATATCCTCTAGTTGCCTATATAAATAAAAGGAATTGGAAAAGAACTTGAATTTTTTACTTAATATTAACTAACCATTTTCGTCTCTTTTCTTAATATTGAAGATGTAGTATTTGATCCTATAGATACTAATTGTGTCGGTCTTTGTACTTGATTGCTACAAATACTGGATGAAAAGGCATCAGTTTTTGGTGACCTTCCTTTTTTTCACTGCATTATACACATTAAAGACAAACATAAAGTTAATAATATTGAATGAATAACAAGACATTTGTTATACAACTAAAATAACTACTTTAACAATTTCAGGTTGCCTTGGATGTTGATTCTTATTTTTGCATCCTCTTATATTATGACCAATTTCATAACAACGATGACATCTTATAGCTACTCCAGTCTTTAGTAATTTGATGGGATTTCAAGGTTCTTTAGTGTGATCCCTTTTTCTTGCCTTTTTGGTTCTTCCAGGCATCTTTTTGATCAATAGAGGTAATATTGGATGAAGATTTTTAGTCTTTGGCCAAAACTTAGGACCACTAATGGGTTCCATAGCATACTGGTAACTCTTCAAATAAGCATCATGTTTATAACATGGATTTATATAAGAATCAATATCCTCCCTCTGATAAGATATACAAGCCATAACATGTTTACATGGAATACAAGTTAAATCCCATTGTCTACATTGATAAGCTTATGCTTGCAAGTCAACGATGTACTTGTCTATAAAAATAGTGACTTCAAATTTCAAATTCCCATTTTTCCTGAGCATGCAATGTCTTTCATCCCATTATGCTACCTCTATTTTCTTCCTTACTCCATGACATATATCATCAGTGCACTTTAGCATTATATCCCTTTTTTCATGTATCCGATCCATTAAAGAACCTCAAATGACTTCTAACATGTTGATCAATCTTTTGGTATGAGCTACACAAATGAATCCATTAATCATCTATGAAATATTATTATATACTCTTTCATGGTTTGGTTTTGTTTTCATAAAGGCGTTCACATATGTCTCCAAATTCCTAATTTTAAAATCCTCATAAGCCTTCACTGACAAACTCTTCAACTCCTTCATTACCTTATCGAAATCGAATTCCATTATGCAATTCATTGCTTTCCATAATATAGCCTTATATGTGTGCCCTTTATGAATACTAGACCAATTTGTATACATATGATGGGAACATTTTCTATGTTTTGCTTCTGGAACCAAATTCTTTAATGCTTCCACTAAACCCCGTAAAAAAAAGGTTACACAAATTAATAAAGTGTTGATCATATAAAAATTGTACATTAGATATATGAATATTTAAAGTTTACCTTCTACTGATCGCTTACAAAAGTCCATGAGTTTCCACTTATGTTGAGATCTTCAGCAAGAATGCTCAAAAACCAAGTCCACAATTGTAATTTTCTCCCTCATCTATAGCCCAACATATAGGAATCCTCTTATTGTTTTCTTCATGACCAATAATAGATAATAAGGCACCACCAAGGAAAGTCTTCAAAAAAACATCCATCTAACCTAATAATCTTCCTGCATCCGCTAAGAAAACCATATATTAAGCACTAAATCCCATATAAAATCTTTTGAACATTGGTTTCTTGGAATGTTCATCAAAATCAGTTTTACTAATAAACTTTCCATCTTTGTTAGCTCATCTTAACTCATGTCCATAAGACCATAGTATCACATAATGATCTTCCATCGAACCTTGAAGCATGGTAATTGCTTCCCATTTAGCCCTATAGCATTGAATTTTAGTCACCTTTAGTGCATATTTTGATTGTTGGTCATCCATCATTTCACTAATTAACCAATTTAGATTCCTCTTAAACTTGTGTATAAATTCATTCACAATCCATTTTTAGCTAGCTTGTTTATTCCTCTACACTTTATAGCAATTATGAGAGCTTTCTACTCTCTTTATAACAAATGTTTTCTCATTATCGATCTAGTTAGCATACACTTGAAAAGGACAATGTCATCACAAACTGCTTCCATTCGTACACCAGATATGGCCATTAAAACATTATACTATTGTGTCTGATTTATATTTCTTTTAATTGCCTTCATATCTTGATTTTAGTTACAAATCCTTGTGTTTTGATCCAAATGTGAGATTAATTGAGTGAAAATAGTCAGAATATTGTACAAATGTTAATTAGGTTATTTTTTAATTTTGCATTAAAACACCAAAGTTACGTAATTTTTGCATTAAATGATATGCATGATGGTGGCTTAGCAAGGTGGTGATTTTATGTAACCACCTTGCAAGGTTAATGCACGGGGGTGACAAGCATGACTCCCCACACATTTGGGTGACAAGGGAGTAATGCACTGTCGTGATAAGCGTGACTCCCCATACATGGGGTTGACAAGGGAGTCACACCCATGCATGGGGAGTCACATGGAGTAACGCACAGTGGTGACAAGCGTGATCCTAGTCACACCCATGTACGGGGATGTCACACCCATGACTCCTTATGCACGCCCATGAGAAGTTTTAAGATTAATTGTGGTTTTAATAGGTGGCATCTCACAACGTTAAGGCACGTAACCCTAAGCCTAAAGAGAGTCTAATAAAAGGAAGAGAGGGTGGCGACTAAGAAAAATCATCTTTTATTCAATGTTTCATTGGTTTATTTACACAGAGACATTACAAACATAGGAGGCACAGAGAGATAGACAAAAAGAAGATAAAAAGAGAAAGGAAACAGAGTGAGTCGGGAAGAAGAGCAAAACAGCAAAGAGGTGGAAGCTTAGGAGAGGCCGAAAGTGAGAGCTGGAGCTGAATCCCATTCAACTTGAGTGAACATTCATCTGGGGAAGAAGCTAAAGTAGAAGGTGAGAGACAAAGCTAGAAGCTTGAGAGGTACTAGAGATCTCCACAACTCTTCAACCAATGATTTGTTTACCTATTCTATTTCTCATTTGTTGCTTTGTTTCTTTCATTTTGTTATATGTTATTAACTAACTTACATTCTTATTAGTTTAGCCAACTGTTATTTGTTTCTTTTGATAATCCATTCAGTATTCAACATTTTATTGTTGATTTAATACTTTTGTTGATAGTAACATGCAATTAAAGTGTTTTATGATGATGAATGTGGTGATATCCGTGATGGGTTGATCTCTTTTCTTGAGAATTAATGTAGCTATTTAGTTGATATACATTATTGGGTTAAGGATCTGTTGTCTTATTTATTGTCGTGGTTTTTGAACTGACTGGATGTAATAGAATGGCCAAACTTTGCATCATTTTAGTGCTAAGGGAAGATTCAAGAGATGAAGTTTAATACAGCTTGAGAAACCATGGACATTTAGGTTAAGAACTAGAAATATATTAACTTAAATGATAATTGGTAGTTGGGTTTTCATTATTAATTTAGATAATAACTTGTTGAATATAAAGTTAGACTAGTTCATTATTCGAATTGATTTAGAACTTAACTATTAATTTTAGTAAGATAACAATCCAATCATTTGCCCTTAATCATGCATAGGAGATTAAATTAGTGAAATTAACTCTCAAGGGTTTTTCTACATCAATTAATATATTTGTCTTTACTCCAATTTGATTTCATCTACTTTTTAATTTAATTTCGTAATTTTCCTTAAAATCTTTCACTCAATAATCGGGATAGAATGTTTATGAATGCATTATTTTTATTTTTTTATTTTTTAATTCAAAATTAATTTAAGTTGACCAATTTCACCTCCATGGGTGACAACCCAGAGTTATCAACTACAACTATCTCGTATACTTGCAAGTAGGATAGCCTAGGTCTTTTTAAAACTTTTTCGGCATAACAAGTTTTTGGCATCGTTGTCGAGGGTGTTTAGTATTTTGAACTTGAATTAATTTTGATTGTTTTTGTCTGCTAAATTGATTTTGATTGTTTCGTTTATTGTTTTATCTGGTTATACATACATTTTTGTTGTGTTATTTCATTGAGTTGTTTTATTAATTTTCTTATTAATTCACTATTGTTTTATTTGGTTTATGCGAGGAAGGAGGTCTCAGGAAGGTGAACTTGCTCCCTTTATTGACAACGTACATCAAATAAGAGAACTTCCAAGAGACTTTGAAGACAATCTCGAGGAACCCAACCCAGAAGATCAAGAGATGGGTGAAAGATAGCCAGTGATGATGAAGTATGCTAGATCGGTAATCAATACTACCACTTTGTGCATATGATTGGGGGAGGCAACTAGGAACTATGAATTGAAGAGTATCTACTAAAACATGTCGCCATCATTTTATGGAGTTCCTAATGAAGACCTTTTAAAATTACATTCAGGAATTTTATACCACTCTCTAGACATCATCATTGGATGGCCTAGATGAAAATCAACTCAGGATGAGATACTTCCCATACACATTGAAGGATCGGGCCAAGCATGGATAATGAACTTTCCACTTGGTTCATTGACTACATGCGAAGAGGTGTACAACAACTTTAGGGGAAAGTTATATTCCTACCAGAAGACTTCTAAGTTATAGACAAAGATAGCTACCTTCACTCAAATGGAGGGAGATCCATTCCATGAGGCATGGGAATGCTTCAAACTCCTACTCATTCAGTGTCTATACCATTATTTTCCACTCAACATATAGAACCTATTCTTTTATGATGGATTGACACAACAATGTCAGTATACAATGGATAATACAACAGGAGGATTTGTGGGAGAGAAGACGACTGAAGAAACATATGAGATCTTTGAAATGTTATAGGCCGATTCTCAATAAAAGAGAATGAGGGGAAGAAGAGCTAGAGTTCATGAAGTGAGCTTAAATCAAGAATTGGCTATGCAGTTAGCTAAGTTAACAAGGCATGTGAAGATGCTAACTATAAGGCTACCACAAAACGTTCCAAATCAAGAGGTATATGGTATTTATGGAGCTTGTGGTCATAGAGTTAATGTTTGTTCGTATTCTTGTGATCCTTTTGTAGATGGGGAGGAACAAATGAACTCACTCAACCATTTTCAACTAAGGGAGCGAAATGATCCATACTCAAACACCTATAACCCTAGTTCGAGAAACCACCCCAATTTTTCATGGAAGACCAATAATCTACTAGTACAGCACAATAATAATAAAAAAATTTTCAAAGGTCGAATTATTACAAAAGACAATCCTCACTTCAAAACCCACTAAGCAAACCATCTTTGGAGGAAAGCCTGAATGCATTTATTCAGGTCACAACTTAAAATCAAGAAATGAACAAGAAGAGGTTCAATTTTTTGGAGGCATCTACGAAGAGGATTGAGATCCAAGTAGGGCAACTTGTGGCTTAATTGCACAACAATCAAAAAGGAAAGGTATCCGATCAACCTAAGCAAGCATAAGCAGTCACAATTTTGAGAAGTGGTGAGGTAATCGATAAGCATGTTGAGATCCCTTATAATCTTTCCAGTGCAGGTAATCAAGAGGAGCAGAGCCTCCCCAATGAAGAAAATAAGCAAAATGGAGGAAGCAATGGGCACGACAATTCTTCAAGTCAGGTTTAAAAAGATGAAAAACTGGGGTATGTAACTGATTGCAATGAAGGACCAAGATTGCATAAGGTAACTAATCCTTATAGACCACCGATCTTATATCCAAGCTACCTTAAGGAATCAAAACAAGATAAGTAGTTTTCTAATCTTTATATCATGTTTTCCAAATTTAATATTAACTTGCCTTTGTTAGGCATGATTAAAAACATTCTAGCTTATGTGAAGTTCTTCAAGGAACTAAGCACCAAGAAATGGAAGTTCGAGCTAAATGAGAAGGTGATAGTTTTAGAGGTTACAATTGTGGTGGATCTACAGCAGCAATTACCCCCAAATTGAAGGATCTAGGGAGTTTTCTTATGCAAGTATCAATGGTAATGGTGATGAGGTTAAGGGTATATTTGACTTTAGGGTGAGTATAAACATTATGCCTCAATCTATTTATAAGAAATTGGATATAGGATAATTAAGACCAACCAATATGTGCCTACAATTAGCTAATAGGTCAATCTGTTATCTGAAAGGAATAATGGAAGATGTGATGGTGAAGTTTGGCGAATTGATTATGTGGACTTTGTGGTCTTAGACATGGGGGAGGTTAAACAACAAGGGAAGGAGCACGTCATACTCTTAGGGAGGCCTTTTATAGCCACTACTAATATCTTGATTGATGTGAAGAATGGAAAGCTAAACATGACTGTTTTAGGAGAAACAATAGAATTCTCAATCTTTAATGTTGAACTTATTCCTACAACTACTATTTATAAAGAATGCTCTCGAGTTGATCAGTTTAATCCTGCAACCTTTGATTTTGTATTGCAGGAAGAAAAAGAAAAGAAGTTGAGCTTAGTAAGGGAGACTGATAAGTGTTGTCAATTGTTGGATGGTGCAACTGCGAGAGAGGTTGGAAAATTTTTGGAGAAGAAGACCCTTGAAGAGAAGGCAATAGGGGGATCGATCACTTTGGACGATCCACCTTAAGCGTAACAATTGAGGTGTCCAGCTAAAAGACATAAAAGAAGTGCTAAATTGGAGACAATGCATATCATTTCTTTTTTGTCTTTCAATTTAGTTGTTTGTTATTTCTTTTAATAAAATTCAAACTTAATCTGTTTGGTTTGTGTACACAAGCCTTATTTTCAATCTTTTTTGTTTGTCTTCCTCACAATTGTCTCCACTCCTCAATTTCAGATGCCATACTTATTGCCATGCTTCACACCATATCGATCCGGCTACCTAATAGGATTGAATTATCTTATATTTTCTTATGTATTTCCATGTGATTTCAATCATATTTTCAAGATAAATTGCTTAATTTATGTTCAATTTATGTTGACTACTAGGTTGGATATGTTGAAATATATCTGAGACCAAAAAGACAAGATATTCTAAATCAAATTGGAGAATAAATGTTTAACAAGGAAAAGGCACAAAATGAAAAGAGATTATAGCTTGGTGGTGGTGGCATAAAACGAAAATGAGGACAACGTATAAGGCCAAGGCAATGGAGCCAAAACATAGGCGTGCACTGCATTGTGTCCTGTGCGTAGGATATTTTGCATTTTGATAAAATGCATATTAAAAGGGAGTATGGCACAGTGCATAAAGAGGAGGTTTTAAAAGCTAGCAATGTTTATTTTTCAAATAAAAAAAAGCAATGTTGGAGATATTGGCAGCTGCTAGCGTGAGCAAGGTGTGTGAATAATGTGTTGGGACAATAAACCCTCAAGTTTTATTTGTCCCATCTAGCTATAGTTTAGGGGCATTATGGGTGGTAGAGAGCTGACTTGATGGCGTAGGCGTGAGTGGAGGCGTAGCAGCTAGGTATGAAGAGAGGCATGGGTGCAGGGAGCTGCAGCTTGGCTGGAGAAGGGCTGCGGTGGGTCTGGAGAAGAGAGTGCATGAACAGTAGGAAAAACTCACATCTTATTCATCCCATCCAAGCTATAGTAGGCATAGGGAGCTACGGCAGAGAGTAGTGGAGCACATGGAGAAGATGACCTATAGTTGGAGCATGAAATAAGGGATGGAAGGCTAGTTTTCTAACACCAGTTCAACGAGAATATTGATGTCAAATCACGATTAAGCTATTTTTATTATTTTAAGTTTGTTATTATTTTTTTGGATTATTTTGTTATTAGTATTGACTTGATTGGTTTTGGGATGACTGATCTTAATATGTTCTTTTGATTGTTTTATTTCGAACCTATTGCTAAAACATTGAATGTAATCCGTAATCGTTACTTTTGGTGTTTGTGAGTAGCATCTAAAGATCGTTAATCGTTAGAAATAACATAACTTAGGTTAGATAACTAGAACATGTGAGGTTACTGCCTATATTGATCGTTTTCCAATTCATAATGTGACTGCCAAATTGAATCTAAAGATTGTATCCTAGGTTATTCGATAGTTAGGTTCAATTAATGATCATATCTTAATTAAATACAACGTAAGGAAAAACTGAGATTTGTAGAGCATTCTATTAGTCTCAGATCAATAGTCTGAAAAGAGTTGTAAAAACGTTAGAATGAAGGAATATGCTTGAACATGTTTAGGTTAAGATTGACCCTAGAACCAAACCTTACTCATATTCGACACTTTTCTCATTTTTGATTGTTTTTTTAATTTGTTTTCAATAGTTTACTTTTACTTTGATTTCTAAATTATTTAAAATCCAAAAACCCCCTATATATTTTCCTTGCATCAATTAATTTCGTTAAATAAATTAACCGAACATTCCTTATAGATTCAATCCCTACTTACCATAACTACAAATTTTAGTGTGCAAAGTTAGGTAAATTTTGCAATGCACTCGACAACCATTGTCAAATTTTGGCACCTTTGCTAGGAGTGTGGTAGCTTAATTTTTTAATTTGATTTTAGTTGGTGTTTTGTGAATATATTTGTTTATGATCATTCTTTTTGTTACTTGTTAATTTTTCATTGTCCATTAGTGTTGGTGCATAGTAGTGGCCAGATCTCCTTGTAGAGAAATTAAGCAACTTGATCCGAAGATCGAGAGAACATTACAGAGATTGTGTAGGGAAGCAAGGTCAACTTCGGTAGATAAACTGGAATCAGAATCCGAATATACGATGGAAAATTCGAGAACTCTAAGGGAGTTGAATACGCTTGATTTAACTCATAGACCACTGTGCATAACATTTCTGAATTTCGTTGAACAAGTTACCTTTAAGTTAAAATCTAGATTAATTCATTTATTGCCTATTTTTCATGGCCTTGTAAGTGGCGATGCATATAAGCATCTTAAGGAACTCGAAGTGGTATGTTTGAGCATGAAGTCTCATGGGGTGATAGACGAGTAGATTATGTTAAGGGCCTTCTCGTTCTCGCTCAAAGATGTAGCAAAGGATTGGGTATTTAATTTATTGGCTGGAAGCGTGAATACTTGGTTAGAGATGAAGAGATTATTCTTAGAAAAATATTTTCCAACCTCAAAGACAGCAAGTATTCGAAAGTAGATATATGGGATTAAGCAACACAAAGGGGAATCTCTTTACAAGTACTGGGAGTGATTGAAGAAGTTATATGCCAATTGTCCACACCACAATATACCAGAGCAACTTCTCATCTAGTATTTTTATGAAGGATTATTACTGATGGAGAGGAGTTTGGTTGATGCGACAAGTGGTGGGGTACTTTGTGAGAAGACTCCCATTAAAGCTAGGATATTACTTGAGTGGGTGGTCACTAACACTCAACAATTCGGCACTTGCAATGATGTTCGACGAGTAAATGAGGTAAGCACTTCATCTATTGAACATCGTTTAGATGAACTAACATCTTTTATGAGACAGATTGCAGTTGAACAGGCACAAGTGAAAGTGTGCGGTATATATTCAAACACGAGTCATCCAACTGATGAATGCCCAATATTACAAGAAGGGAGTATGAAGTATATGAATGCTACAGGAGGGAACTTCCCTAACCAATACAACCCATACTCGCAGACGTATAACCCAGGTTGGAGGGATCACCCCAACTTGAGTTATGGAAGGAACCAAAAGCAAAATTACTTCCAAATTTGTCCATAAGGAGCACAAGGATTTCAACCAAGGAAATAAGGAGCATAAGGAGCTTCTTCTTCCAATTTAGGTGCATCATTAGAAGAACTTGTTAAGAATCTAGCTGCTAACAGTTTGCAATGTCAACAGGATATGAAATAACAGCTGTAACAACTCTGAAAGGAGACAAAAGCAAACCAACAGAGCATGGGACACCAAACGGGTCAGATGGCAATAAGGCTTAATCACCTAGAATCATAGGGTAGAGGAAAATTGCCATCACAACTCAAAGTGAACCCAAAGAATGTTAATGCCATAACCTTAAGGAGCGGAAAGGAGATTGAAGGTCCTAAAAGAATCCTATCAAAGATTGCTACGGAGGAAGAGATTGAGAAGGAATTGGAAAAGGAAGAAAATATGTCGTCGAGTACGAAGGTAAATTTCAGAAGTCCCAATATTATTAAAACTAACCCTCCACCTTTTCTGAACAGATTATTAAGGCCAAACAAGGAGGACAAGGACAAAGAGATATTAGAGACTTTTTGCAAAGTAAAAGTCAATATACCTCTACTCGAAGCAATCAAGCAAGTACCAAGGTATGCCAAAGTCCTCAAAAAAGAATATACACATAAGAGGAAACTGAGGGGTGATGGAAAAGTGATGATGGGTGAGAATGTCTCGGTAGTATTCAAAAAGAAGATGCCTTCAAATGCTGGGATCCTGCTATGTTCACCATTCCTTGCAAAATTGGTAATACTGTGATCAATAGAGCTATGTTAGATTTGGGTGCTTTTATTAATATGATGCCTCATTCGATTTATAATTCTTTGAATTTGGGCCCTTTGAAAAAACTAGTGTAATCATACAAATGGCTGACCACACTAATGCTTATCCTGATGGTGTGGTTAAGGATGTTTTGGTGCAGGTGAATAAATGAGTGTTTCTTGCAGATTTTTATGTTGTGGATATGAATGATGACACCTCATCTAATTCGATCCCTATCTTATTGGGGAGACCGTTTCTTAATACGACTCAAACTAAGATAGATGTTCATAAGAGCACCCTCATAATGGAATTTGATGGGGAAGTGATTCCTTTCAATATTTTTTATTCCATGAAACATCCTCATATTGATCATTGTGTTTTTTCTATTGATGTGATTGATCCTTTGGTACAGAAAATGTTTAACTTAAGTTGCAGTGATCATTTGGAAATGGTTTTAACTGAGGATATGGAAGTAGAAGCCAACACTGAAGTTAAAAGGGGAGATGAGCTAGTGGAAATGACAGCTGCCTTAGACTCATTGGAAAGCTCTCCAAAAAGGTATGAATTGGCTTCTAGACAACTACCTGACGCTCACCAAAAGTTGTTACATTCTAATGTGTAGGCACTAGAATTGGAATTGAAGCCACTCCCTACACATCTAAAGGATGCTTATTTAGGAGATAAACAGAGTCTCCTAGTTATCATATTGGCGGAGTTGATTTTAAATTAAGAGGAGAGGCTGGTTCGAATGTTGAGAGAGCATAAGAAAGCCATCAGGTGGACTATCACAGATATCTAAGAGATAAGCCCTTCAATATGCATGCACCACATTTTGTTGGAGGAGGATGCAAAATTTACAAGGAAAGCTTAGCATTGGCTGAATCCTCCAATGGTGGAATTTGTGAAAAGGAGGTATTGAAGCTTCTCGATGATGGAGTTATCTACCCGATTTTCAATAGTAAGTGGGTAAGTCCTGTCCAGGTGGTTTCAAAGAAGTTTGGAATCACCTTTATGACAAACAAGGAAGGAGAGTTGATTCCTACCTAAGTGCAAACTGGGTGGCGAGTATGTATTGATTATAGAAAGTTAAATTCTGCTACTCATAAAGACCACTTTCCCCTTCCTTTTATTAATCAGATGCTTGAGAGATTAGCTGGTTATGATTATTATTACTTTTTAGATGACTTTTCAGGTTATCTTCAGATCTCAACCATGCCAGAAGATTAGGATAAGATCACATTTACATGCCCATTTAGTACGTTTGCCTACCGAAGGATGTCATTCAAATTATGTAACACAGTTGCCACGTTCCAAAGGTGTATGGTAAGCTTTTTTTCGAATATGTTGAGAAGATTATTAAGGTATTCATGGACAATTTTAGTGTGCATGGATCTTCTTTTGATGAATGTCTTAAGAATCTTGCCATTATCTTGGAACAATGTTAGAAACTAACCTTGTGTTGAATTGGGGAAAATGTCATTTTATGGTAGATCAAGGTATAGTTTTAGGCCATGTGATATCTACTAAGGTTATTGAAGTAGACAAGTCCAAAGTTGACCTCATTTCTTCTTTTCCTTACCCCTTTACTGTGAGGGAAGTGAATTCTTTTCTTGGACATGCAGGTTTTTATTAAAGGTTCATTAAGGACTTTTGAAGATAGCCGCACCACTATGCAAGCTTCTTCAATAAGATGTCTCCTTTTAGTTCTACGAAAGGTGTAAGGAAGAATTAAACAAATTTAAGGAACTTTTGACATCCCCACTGGTGATTCAACTACCAGATTGGAACCTCCCATTCGAGATTATGCGTGATGCGAGTGATTATGCAATAGGGGTGGTTCTAGGGCAAAGAGTAAGAAAAGCTTTGCATGTTACTTACTATTCTTCAAAGACTTTAAACCCAGCTCAACTGAATTATTCCATTACTAAAAAAGAATTGTTATCTTTGTTTTTTTCTTTGGAAAATTTTTGATCGTATTTGCTTAGTGCTAAAGTAATTATTTATTCAGACCATGTAGCTTTACGATACTTGCTCACAAAGAAAGAAGCAAAACTAAGGCTGATTAGATGGATTCTCCTCCTTTAGGAATTTGACTTAGAGATTAAAGATAAGAACGGGGCAAAAAAATGGTGGCAGACGATATCAGTCATTTGAGAAAGGAAGAAGATGATATTCCTCTACGAGAAAGCTTTTCGAATGAGCAATTATTTTTTGCTGATGCGACACCATCATGGTATGTAGACATTATCAATTTTTTACTAACTAACGAATTACTTGTTGGTTTGTCAAAGGCTCAGACCGATAAGGTATGAAGTGAAGCGAAGTACTATATATGGGATGATCTATATCTTTGGAGGCACTGTGCAAATCAAGTTATCAGGAGGTGTGTATCGAAAAATGAATCATCATCAATTTTAGCCTTTTTCTCATTCATACACTTGCGGAGGACATTTTGGAGTGAAAAGGACAACTCATAAAGTTCTAGAAAGCAGTTTCTACTAGCCAATATTGTTCAAAGATGCATACACCTTCTGCAAATCCTATGATAGATGCCAACAGTCAGGTAACATGTCCCGTAAGGATCAATTACCACAAACTCCTTTGCTTTTCTATGAAATTTTTTATGTTTGGGGCATTGATCTTATGGGACCTTTCCCTCTGTCGTTTGGCTTTACATATATATTGCTTGCGGTTGATTATGTTTCTAAATGGGTGGAAGCCAAAGCCACTATGACTAACGATGCCAAGGTTGTTGTAAATTTTGTTAAGGCTAACATTCTTTCTAGGTTTGGGATATCGAAGGCCACGTTAGCAACAAAGGACCACTTCTGCAACAGGGTGATGGAAGCAATGTTCAGAAAATATCACATCATGCACAAAGTTTCTACTACTTACCATCACCAAACCAACAGGCAAGCTGAAGTCTCAAATCGAGAAATCAAGTTAATCCTGGAGAAAACTATGCAACCCAATAGGAAGGATTGGAGTGTAAGACTGGAAGATGCATTGTAGGCGTATAGAACAACTTATAAAACAACAATTGGAATGTCACCGTATAGGTTAGTGTTTGGGAAGCCATGTCATCTTCTGATGGAATTACAACATAAGGCATATTGGGCTATCAAAAGATGCAACATGCATTTGGATGATGCAGAAATGCATAGGAAGTTGCAGCTTCAAGAGTTGGAAGAGATGAGAAATGAGTCATATCAAAATGTAGTGATAGATAAGGAGAGGACAAAAGCTTTTCATGATAAGATGATTTCGAGGAAAAGATTCTCGGTAGGCCAGAAAGTGTTTCTATATCATTACAAACTCAAACTCTTTCCTGTTAAGTTGCGTTCCCATTGGATTGGTCTATTTGTTATCACTCATGTCTTTCTTTTTAGTGTAGGGGAGATACGAAGCCTCAAAACTAACAAGACATTCCGAGTGAATGGTCATCGCTTAAAGCCGTATTATTAGGGTTTTCAAATGGAGGATTTGGAGGTGTTGATGCCAGAGGATGTGACTGGTGTCACTTAAAGCACGCAACTGGAAGTCAAGCCAACGATGTTAAGTAAAGGCACTACTTGGGAGGCAACCCAGGGGAAGTTAATTTCTATCTTTTACACTTTTGCATTTGCTATTTTTGTTAACTACTCCATTTCTTGCATTTGGTTTTATATTGAGGACAATGCAAGTTTTAAGTGTGGGGGTGGGGACATTAGCTTTTACGCATGTTTTTTAGCTTAATTGTAGCTTATGTGACTTCTTAGGTGGTTTTCAAAATTAAACGAACAAAATCAAAAATTTTCTTGTTTTTTATTGCTTTTAAGATTATTTAGTCATAATTAGAGTGTACATTGATTAGTAAAATCCATAGCAAAATTTGGCATATACTTTTGCTCTTGTGGTTTGTTAATATGCATTATCTTTAAAATAATAGTGACTAGTGGTTGACAAAGCCAGTGAGATTTTGAGCCTTATTTAACTGACACATCCATAGCAACTTCGTTGCCTTTTGATAATATGTGACCTTCATGACATGTACATCTCAATTTTGCATTGAATTTCTATTCGACCACATTATTATCACATGCATTAACATGAACATGATTAGGCATTCTTTGTTTTTCATAAACTACATTAGCTAAATAACCTATCCTATTGATGTGATTTTTCCCTTGATAAACCCCTTTGAGCTTTAGCCTTTCTTTTTGTATCAACCATATTACATGCTTTATACTTAACCAAATGTCCTACCAAAGCCATAAAGCTAGTGGAACAATTGTGATTGGTGAGTTTGTGGATGTACAAAAGTGTAAGTGTGGGGGTGTACATATGTGTGGGTTGATTAATGTTGGGATGTTTTGTTATATCTTATCATTGAAATTCCCATGTTGATGTAGCTTATTTTAACTTTTGTAAGCAAAAGAAAGAAGGAACAGAGAAAAAAAGAAAATGAAAAAGAAAGAAAGAAAAAATAATGAAAAAATTGTTTAAATAGATGTATCAAGGAGGAATTGCATATGTGTTGAAAAGTTGTTTATGTTTTATGCATCTTCCTAGAGTTGTAATGAATGTGTTATTTGAGTATGTTGAATATAAGGTAGATGTTGGCTTGGAAGGTTCACTCTTGTGATTTCAATGTATTGTTGGCATAAATTGCATGAGTGATGCTTCATATGGTTTATGTGTGAGAGCCAAATGAGGTTGTGAAATATAAATGTTGCATTCGTCATAGCTGACGGTACATAGTTTTTTATGAGTGTTGCTTTGTTTTACTAGCTTTGTTGCTACTTAACCTAAATACATCTCACCTTTCCTTTACCCACATTACAACCTTGAAAAGTCCTTTGATTCATGATTTTGCATGTAAACTTTAGTGGTGGAGAAACGATATGCAAAGTTGTGAATTGTCATGATCATGAACAGTGTTGAGTGTAACCATGAAAATATTTTAGTTAAACACACTTTCCAACTCTACCATTAGATTGCTCAATTTTTAAAGATATTGAATATTGATAGAGCATGAGTAGAAGCTTTGAATGTTGGGTTTTTGCTTAGGTTTTGAAAGTCATTTACCTTTACTTATGATTATCTATTCTTAAGAAATATGGAAAATGAGTAAAAGTTTTGGTTTGTGATTTTAATTTTGACGATTTGCCTGAGGACGGTCAAAGGCTAAGTGTGGGGGTATTTGATAGGATTGAATTATCTTTTATTTTCTTATGTATTTCCATATGATTTCAATTCTATTTTCAAGATAAAATGCTTAATTTATGTTCAATTTGTGTTGCCTACTAAGTTGGATATGTTGATATATATTTGAGACTAAAAAGATAAGACATTCTAAAGCAAATTGGAGCACAAATGTTTAACAAGGAAAAGGCACAAAATGAAAAGAGAATATAGCTTGTTGGTGGCAGCATAAAACAAAAATGAAGACAACGCATAAGGCTAAAATAGTGGAGCCAAAACACATGCATGCGCTGCATTATGCGCGCTGCATTGTGCATTATGCACAGGATGTTTTCTTTTTGATAAAATGCACAATAAAAGAGAGTGCGGTGCACTGCATGAAGAGGAGGTTTTAAAAGCTGGCGATGTTTATTTGTCAAATCAATAAAAACAATGCTGGAGACATTGGCGGCTGCAGGTGTGAGTAATGTGCATAAATAGTGCACTGGGACAATAAACACTCAAGGTTTATTTGTCCCATCAAGCAACAGTGCAGGGGCATGGTGGACAGTAGAGAGCTGGCTTGATGGCACAGGCATGAGTGGAACGCGACAGCTAGGTGTGAAGAGAGGCATAGGTGTAGGGAGCTACAACTTGGCTAGAGAAGGGTTGTGACTAGTCTAGAGAAGAGAAGTGCGTGAACAGTAGGAAAAACTCACATCTTATTCATCCCATCCAAGCTATAGTAGATGGAGGGAGCTACGACAGAGAGCTAATGCAGCATATGGAGAAGATGACCTACAATTGGAGCATGAAAATAGGGATGGAAGGCTACTTTTCTTACATCGGTTTAACGGGAATATTGACGCCAAATCACGGTTAAGCTATTTTTATTATTTTAGGTTTGTAATTATCTTTTTGGATTGTTGTGTTGTTGGTATTAACTTGATTGGTTTTGAGAAGAATGGTCTTAATATGTTATTTTGATTGTTTTATTTCGAACCTATTACTAAAACATTGAATGTAATATGTAATTGTTACTCTTGGTGTTTGTGAGTAGCATCTAATGATTGTTAGTCGTTAGAAACAACATAACTTAAGTTAGATAACCCGAATGTGTGAGGATACTACTGATACTGATCATTTTCCAATTCATAATGCAACTGCCAAATTGAATCTAGAGATCGTATTCTAGGTTATTCGATAGTTAGGTTTAATTAATAATCGTATCTTGATTAAATACAAATTAAGGGAAAACAGAGATTCGTAGAGTGCTCTATTAATCTCATATCAATAGTCCGAAAAGAGTTGTAAAAAGTTAGAATGAAGGAATATGCTTGATCTTGTTTAGGTCGAGATTAACCCTAGAACCCGACCTTACTTATATTCGACACTTTTCTCATTTTCGATTGTATGTTTTAATTTGTTTCAATAGTTTACTTTTACTTTAATTTCGAAATTGTTTAAATCCAAAAACCCTCCATATATTTTCCTTTCATCAATTAATTTCGTTACTGAAATAACCGAACATTCCTTATGGATTCGATCCCAACTCACCATAACTACAAATTTTAGTATGCAGAGTCAGGTAAATTTTGTAGTGCACTCAGCACACGCTATCACTACCGCCACACATTCGTATCATATTTCTTTCCCTATTCTTTTTATTATTCATGCTGCATGCAGTTTAATGTTTTTTAGTCTTTAATGTTTGTCCTCATTTGTGTTAATTTTTGTCTTTTTCCATAGACCCCTCTTTTATTTTTTGTGTCACATTAGGAATAGCGTGATGTTTAAGTGTGGGTTGCAATAATTAAGTATTATGTGTTTGTTTTCTTATTTATTATTTAGAGATGCATTATCATTAAATGAACTCAATCAGGATTAGAAATGCATAATATGGTTGAATGAGTATACTTGCATGCTTAGATTGATTAACTTAGGTTTTGATTAAAAGGACATTAGCTTGTTGTGATAGATGAATGAAACTTTTCATTTGGTAAGAATTTGAGCCTTCTGAAGTATTAAATACCAATTTCGAGATATTCTTTGTTGAGAGTGTTCTTTCATGATTAAGGAATCTTAGAACTTGCTTACAAATACTAGTTGAGATCACATAACCTTATGTAAACATTGAAATGCTGAAGGCAATTACGATTTACCTTATTAGCTTAAAAAGCCACCATAATGCCACTCTTAGTGAGCCCCCTTGAGCTTAAATGAATCCATTCCTTTATTAAAACCCAAAATATGAGCCTTGAGTTTGATTTTTTATCCATTTCATTACACCTACCATAAGGGCAAGTGGAGCATTTGAAAATGTAAATTATGGTTTAGGTGTGGGGGAATTATAGCCTATAACTGGCTTTTGAGTTAGGGATGGGTATGTTTGTAGTAATTTCTCTCCTCTATATTTTCATTCCCTTACGGCCTATTTGGTTTAAAAAATGGAATAGACAAGGAATAGAATAGTTATTCTTATGAATAGAAAAGATGAGGAATAGAATAAAATGGGTATTATTTTGTTTGATTCAAGGAATTGAATAAATAAAGAATTTCTATATCAATATTTGGTTTGAAATATAAACTTGGAATGACAAAGAAATAACTAACAAAAAGACCAAAACATCCTTATTATTATTAT
>JANSVA010422395.1:0-20546 GCA_025504915.1 Erythroxylum reticulatum | reverse complement strand
TCGAAGGAAAAGACAAAATGGGTGTTTAGCAGATAAACAAAAGAGGGAAACATCGTAAAAGCTCCTCATCACATACCCTCGTTTCCGCCATGGCTGTTATTGGAGAGAAACTTTGCCCACTCGGGAAATGCTTGAAAGAAGTGTAACCGACGGGTTAATAACAAGATCCTTATTGCCTACTGCTTGAGCCTATCTTTGGTTTGCATGCGCCTGCTTTGATTGACCGACTTCACCTTCTGTAATGTAACAGTGAAGTCAAGTCAACGAACCTCGCCCTTCGAGAGGATATGACCTTTTCTATTTGTTTTTATAAAGTGATTATTTCGGTGACTTAAATACGTAATTAAAGAAGTAACACTCTAATACTCACTCTCACCTTCAATAATGAGTCATGTCATCCCACGTGCGAATTGTACACGTGTCCCAAGACATAATAATATATTATTATTATTTTTTGAGACAAAAAGAAAAATAAAAATAGTATTTATTTAATTATAATATATTATCAAACATTTTTTATTTTTTACTTATTTATTTCTTCCCATATTAATTAACCAAAAATGAGTAAACTAGATAGTGATTCCACTTTTAGCTTAAGTTAAGTCTTGAAATATTAATTTAAATTTAAATTTTTAAATAAATTAATATTATTATAAATAAAAATATTATTTTTTCAAATTAAAAATATTTAATAAAAATTAACTGAAATTTAAATATAAATTTAAAGTTGAATTCAAAGCGTGCTTGTTGGTAAGCGTAGGAGTACCTAATTCTATTTCTTATTTGGTAATAAATTATAAAGAGGTGGAAATATGAATTCATCCTTTATTATTTAATTTTTATTTGTTTGGTTATTGAGAATGGATAAATCAAGAAATCAAAAAAAATGAAATCTAAATAATCCTAAATTTTTATTTGTAAGAAGAAGTGAGTATAAGGTGAAGTAAAAGATCAAGAATAAGAGATAAATGGATATTATTTACATATTACAAAAATACTATCATAATACTGACGTATTATTAAAATACTATGATATTATTGTGATTCTTATCATAATATTTTCATCAAAATTACATATTATGGTCTTTTATGTTTATTTCTTTACTAATTATTTTATTCTATTTTATTGATACTTCTATTCTTATCATAAAAATTACTCATAATTATTTAAAATTAATAATTTTATAAATCATTGAAAAGTTTTTGATTGATTATTTATAAAATAAATCATACAATAACTAAATATGAATAAAATTTTACTCACTTATTGTTAGTAATTTCCACTTTTCATTTTTATTTCAATTTCTTCATTACTAGTTATTAAATGAAACCAGAAATTTAGCTATTTATTGAACAAAATATATGTAGAGATTTAAAATTAAATAATTATAAAGATATGAGCTTCTTAACTTTTCATGGATTAAATCTTCAAATGTGCATGAATTAATTATCTTAAATAAACTAATTGCAACAATTCAAAATTAAATGAAATAGTTTATTTAAGTAGTTGTTTGAAGACCCAAAAAATTTTAAGTGCTTATTAATGAAAATTTTTTAATGTATGGAATAATAGATGAATTAAGTATTTCAAATCAATTATTTGCAATAATTAAAAATCAAATGAAAAACTCAATTTAAATAGTTGTTTAAAAAAACACACACACACATATATATATGACAAGGAAGACATTTCAAACTCCTGTCTTCTCACATTTTATAGGTGTAACCTAATAAAACGTGGGTGTTGGTAAGTAGGTAATGAAAAATCCTACATTTTCTTTGTCTCTAGTTTAAATACCAACTCGAATTTATAACCTTCTTTCATGAAAGAGATGGACTTTTCATTATCTTCTTACGATCATCTACATTTTATTAGCTTACACCGACATCTAAATTTATTTCCATACCAAGTCAATGCTTTTTTCTTATCTCGTGCTTCAAGTAATTGATCTATAACACTATCATTTAGGCCAAGAATTCAAATTTAAATGCTATCAATAATTTTATATTTCGTATCCGTACTTTAATTAATATTTTATACTTATTAGTCGGTCCATACAATATCATATTATCATTGTCCAATTTTCTCATTCCCAGTCTTGTTTTTTTTCTAAGAAAACGGTGGAAAATGTAATAATTATCATGTGCTGTGTAGATTTTATGTATACATAATACTTTATGTCTACATTTAATCTATCATTGTCCACATCTTTTATGCCAACAACAAAAGCTTCTTGCTTCCTTTGCTTTTGTTTATGTTTATATTCATGTTACTTCCAGATAGTTTGATTTGTTTCATGTCAAAGGTTGCGGCATAGAACCACATTTCCATCTTGACTAATTAAAGTCGAGATTAAAACTAAACGGTTAAGTAAAGACAATATTAGAAACTAGGGTTAAATAAAATGATTCTTCGTGCAATTTAACTAATTTTTATTTTAATTCTTAACTATTACATTATTAACATAATTTTTAAATTTAATTTCAATCTTTTAAAGTCAACTTGAATTAATAATTATGTTTATAATTATCTTTATAAAGAAAAAATATGAAGGGATCGAGGAATTATGACAACTAAGCTATGTCTGGTACGGTTTAACCCTATAAATAATCAGCTAAAAATGGTTAATTAGTTAATGAAAAAGTTGAAAACTAATTAAAAGAGCTGTTTCTAGGAACTTAGAAACCAAAGTCACTATTTCTTTGAAATTGGAATTGGTCGTGCTATTCTGTTTATCATGTATGAATTTATGAGTTTGTATATAGGCTATGATATTTTATAATATTATATGTGTGTATATATATGAATTTCATTAATTAGATTACCAAGTGAAGCTCATGAGTGGCTAATGTAAATTTATTTCCATAGTTCTAATTAAGAAAAAGATATCATCTACATTTCCCTTTATTTTTCAAATAAAGTCAAATTATAAATATGCTAAGAGTGTATTCGTAACTCACAATTTTGTTATCGACATCACTCTTTATCCTCATCTTTCCGGTTCAATATAATATTAGTAGAAATTTATTCCGATATCATTTATACCTGAACGATGTTAAAATTTTAAAAATAATTAATTTTAATTATAAATTAGTTAATAATCTTTTTATAAATTTATTAAAATTTCACCTCTTATTTTTAAACATAAATTATGATACTTACTTTTCTAATAAAATTTCACAATTTTTGTATATCTGTTTTTATTTTTATTATTTTTAATATACATAAATACATATTTATTTATTTATATATTGAAGTTAGCTATTAAAAGTATTATCTTTTAGTTATGGATAAGGCTTTTCAGATATTGTGTATAACGAGACTTTGGTTGTATTATTGTTTTGTTATTGTTGTTTTAGGTTCGAGAGTACTTGAAAAGAAAGACTTTATAAACTATCTTCTTACATATTGTCGATGTAATCATCATCATCACACTCAGTCTGAAGTTTCACAACAAATTAGGTTCTGAAGAGGTCTGATAGTACACAGCCTTATCCCTATATAATAGAGAGGCTATTTTCGGTAGACTCACATGCAGATGCCACAATAAAAGAGTGATGCAAGTTAAAGAGTAAATAAGTAAAACTGGCACATAAAATTATTATGTAAATAAAATTATAATAAATAAATAAAAATAAAATATAACCAAAGGATATATCTGATATGATGTCTAGATCTGCAAGTACCTGAAAATAAAAAATAAACAAAGGCTATACTTGATAAGGTTAGTACCTGATAAGCTACAAAGTCTAGTTCTTTTGTCTTGAGTTGAGGTAGGAATACTTGCTTAGAAATCTTAAGGGTATGACAATCCTACAATTTTAGACGGCTTCGCGGGATCTTTTCCTATACACCTGTCCTGAAAAGCCAAGTTGTAGGGCCGGAAGCCTTATCCAAGACTTACAACTAGAGAAGACAAAAAGGACATTAGGTTGGACTTCCTACGTGGAAACTACGTAGCACAAGCGTTAAAGTAAACATCTCCTAATAACTTACTTAATTGTTTTGGTGAACTTTAAAAGGTATCCTTTACCCTAACCACTCAATACCGGCAATACTTATTCGCTTTCATACATCTATAGGGATCTCATCCGACCCTATGGACCTGCTGCTCCTCATCCCCCTCCCAACCTTTGCAATTTCTCCCCTTGTGACCCTTCCACATGAGGACTCGTTAAGAATATGTTGACTAATATGCCTTCGTTATACAGGCCATAAAAATATCTCTACCATCTTCTCTTGATGGTTTGGGTCTCTGTGAGTACCTGTCGTACTTCATCTCATATACAACAGACTTGGTTGAAATCCTTCGTCTTACGTGCCCTATCTCGTGCTAGCTTGAAAATTTTTTATGCTCCCTTGAACATATCCAAATCCCTGCACATAGTTTCGTACGCTTCTCCTTTAGCTGCTGAAATTGTCTTCTTTACCTTCTGTTTTGCTTGTATATACCTTACTCTATTAATTTCCCTCTCTGCCTCTGTTGTACTTGTTATAAGACCTTTAAAAGCTCTCTTTTTTGCCTTTACTGTCCCCTGGACCTCGTCCGCCCATTACCAAGATTCCATCCGCTTGCCCCTGCCGTTTAGATACTCCTAGGAGTTTTGTGGCGGTTTCTCTCACAACGAAGGCTACTCCCTCCCACATCTGATTAGCATCCCCTCTCACAGACTATGTTGTATTATTCCAAATTTGAGTCAAAAAATGTTCCACCACGTCCCCTTTTAGCCTCTACTATCTAATTTTACGACATTGCTTGGTTAATTGTTATGACCTTTATCCCTTAATTCCTAGATCCAAAACTAACAATTTATGTTGGGTTAATAGGTATGCGGCCGGAAGCACTTTGCAATTCTTGCACCATGAATTGGCTCTTTTCCTAACAAGGAGATAATCAATTTGCGTCTTGGTCGTGCTGCTCTGAAACATCACCAAGTGCGCTTTGTTTTTCTTAAATAAGGAATTTGCTCCTACTAACTCATACGCTATAACCATGTCCAATAAAGCATTCCCACTATCATTTCTAGTGTCAAATTCGAAGCCCTCAAAGGTTCCTGCATATCCGTCTGAAACAACCCCTATATGTCCACCAAAATCACCTCCTAGAATAATTTGCTCAGTATTAGAGATTTGTTGAAGCCTCCCATCTAGCACTGCCTAGAATATACATTTTTGTTGTACGTCTGAACTAGCTTGAGGTACATAAGCACATACTACATTTTGAAGCCACAATCCTATCATTGACCCTTGTGATCCTCACCACTTGGTTTATAAGTTCCTTGACCACTAAGATACCTATCCCATTTTGCTTCCGTGTATTTCCCGAGTATCATAGTTTGAATCCCCCCTATTTCCTTTGCTTTAGCTCTTGACCACTTAGTCTCCTGAATGCAGGCTATTTGTGTCTTGTACTTGTCTAAAATCTCTACTAATTCCAGGACTTTCCCATGAGGGTCCCAAAGTTCCAAGAGGCTACTCTTACTAAGTCATCTCCTTTTTTATTCCTGCATGCTGCACGCACCGAACCGCTTGCACAGATTTCATCCGCGCGATTTAAAGGTATCCCTCCTACCTCGTGGCTATCACGCTTCCCATAAGTACTATCCTAAGAATTTCTTTAAAAAAAGTTGATAATAATAATAATAATAATAATAAGAAGAAGAAGAAGAAGAAGAAGAAGAAGATGATGATGATGATGATGATGATGATGATGATGATGATGAATAAATAGTGATAAAATAAAACTAAGATAAATAATAAATAATTTGCCAACCGAAGGAAGCCTCAATACTACACAAAGAATACTAGCATGAAAACAAAAGGCATGACTGATTACTATTGAAACCTGCACAATATTGTTGGTGTAACCCAATATCATTTTAAGAATTTTATGTATATTTAAACATAATTAAATTGAGTGCAACAATTACTAGTTCCAGTATGAAGAGGAAGTCATTCTAGAAGTTGGTCGGACTAGATACCAACTCTTACTAATTTTAAGTTCGAGTGCTTTTTTGTCTCAATTTTTTTCCATAAAATGATATTATTTTATCGTTAATTATAAATTTCTTATTTTATTTCACTAATTCAGTAAAATGATGTTATTATATTAATATAATAAAATAACATTTTTATTAATCATATTAAATTATTTTTAAATTTAAATTTAATTCAAAATTCTATAATTAATTTCAATTTGAATGGAGACAAATTCAAAATTTAACTATAAAAGAGAGAATGTTAAGACCTTTACTTATCTAGTATAGAAAGTATATGAGCATGCATGATTTGTTCAACAACTACTAGTTCTATTTTCGTTGTCAAGCTTTACATAATTGTGCAGGTTGTGGGATTTTCTTCACAGATGTAATCAGAGCATTTACTCATGTAAACTCTCTAGCATCCACTGCCCCAGCTGTCATACACTAGCCTTCCATAGCCACCATAATAAGTCATAACGCGATGGTGGTGGCCTACCATGGCCTTGATAACATAGTCCCCACCCATAATCCTCATAGCATTCTCAACAACAATCCCTTGGTGGGTAAACCGGAACTGGTTCAGGAGAAGGTAGGGTCGGCTGAGCTGGTTGAGTCATTGACGGTGGTGGTTTTGAAGGCGGTTCAGCAGGAGGTAGGGCCAGCGGGGCTAGTTGAGGCTTTGGCAGTGGTGGTTTTGGAGCTATTTTAGGTTGTTCAAGTGGCTTCGGGATAGCCGGTTCATGCGGGTTTGGAATCGGTGTAGGTTTTTTTGGTGGCTTCAGGATCTCAATTCCCAGAATTATATCACCACCTTTGCAACATATCTTTTGCTTAATCTTCTCTGGACTGCAACATACTACAGTGATAATCACCGAGTTGTTCTTTTCATCGTACACCTAGTTCTCAATTTCTCTTGTTCACAAATCAAATATCCCAGATTAACAAAACTAAGTTAGTGCCTGTTTGGTTGAACTTTTAGAGAGTGAATAAACATCTTTTTTTACAGCAAAAGTATTTTTAAAAAAATGAGTGCTTGACTGTAAAATGAAAAGGCACTTTTTTGGTAGATATAGTTTTTTTAGCAGCCAAAATACAACTTTTAAAGAGTTTCAAATTTAGAGCTTGTCAAAAAAGTACTTTTTCAGGTAGATTTTTCGGATCAATTAATGATTATATTTTTTTAGTCCCTTTTGTCCTTATATTTTACACATAATTTTCATAATATCTACAAACTCATCTTTACGTTTATTTTGGGATTTATATAATATTATTTGGCTTTTATATATTTTAATATTTATTTTATATTAGTTTTACTTAAGTTATAATCCGTATAAAAGATTTGGTTAGATATATTTTCATTTATGTTTCATATGCTAGAATATTTAATGACCTATGTAACTTATAGTTTGAATCCCATGAAAAGCACCAAAGATGATGGTTATTGGATACTAAATAAAGGGATCTCAAATGGGTCAAAGAATCTTTCCGTTTCTCTTTCAATATGAATCAACATGATGGTTGATTAAAGTATAAATAAGTTTTAGAAACTTATGAAAGGTTATCTTAACCAATGGAGAAACCGCTAAAAGTTTAAGAAGAAGAGGGGAAATAAACTTGTATCAAGAGCATCAACATCTTACAAAAATGATCATGGATACAGGTATGTCATAAATCGATCCATAAATGTCTAACAATTGGTATCAGAGCCATGGGTGTTGCATTATTGTTGTTTGTCGTACACCATGATTGTTTGTTCTATTTGTGATGATAATGTTTCATGATTTATTTTCTACCGTGTATGTTTCTGTATGGAGTGTTGCATTCTCATTGTTCATTTACGATATGATGCATTGCCATGAAAGAAACATAGAAATAGAAATAAAAATAATAGCGCAAGTTTTGTTGTTATTATAGGATATTAATTGAACTTCATACGCAATGCTTTATCAATATATAAAATATGGATGAATGGTTATAGATGGATTGTTTAACAATTCCGGAAACACTTATGAACTTTTGGTGTTGATGTGTAATGGGTATGGGTTTTGTGTTTGCTTTTGGATAAATATGGATTGATTAAAAGAAAAGAAACGAAACTCCACTGTTATAGGTTAGAAACTCCATGGGTTTGTGTCATGTATTGACCATCGAAGAAGATAATGGTGGATGATGTTAATGTTGACACAAGGCAAGAGAGGAGAAGAATCCATGCAAGAAAGAAAAGCTAGAATAGAATTTTAAAAACACACAGAAGCACAGGAAGACGATGGTGTAGCTAGACGTTGCGTCATTTTGCAATGTTTGGAGCGTGCTAGACGATGCTTCACGTAGAAGTAGACGCTGACGTGTGCTAGATAGGCTTCCAAGCCCAAAAATCAGAATATGAACTGATTTTTTGGGCCTTTTGGACATTAAAGGATAATATTGGGTTAGTAAATAATGATGGACTTTAACCCTAAGGAAAAACATTTTTTTCATGGAACATAATTGATTCTTTTAATTCATAATTGATTTATTTTCTATGCATAATATAAATTTTGTATCATATTATGTTTTCATTGATACTTTAACTATTTATATTATGCAATGTTTGGAATTAAAATTTCCTATTATATGTTAAGTGTAAGACATGACATTATGGAAGTTTAGAATAGTTGGTTAGTCACCAAAGTGACCAAACTAATTAAATTAAATTTTGTCATGTATGATAATTGTCCAATTAAATGTTTATTGCATGGAAAGCTTGTTAGTCACCAAAGTGGCCTAGTTTGAAAATATTAATCATTTAATTGTGATTGTTTCAATTGTTCATTATGATATAATGCTAAAATGACATAAAGGTTGTACTAAACAATTGCGATTACTAATTATAACGCTAAGAGGTCACCCAAAAGTGGACCATTGCTTATAATTAATGACATTAAAGGGACTTTATCAACATATTTGGTTAATATGACTGTATATCCAAAGATAACGTGCATGTTGATTAGAATATGATTGATTGTCCATTATAGTAAACTATATACATTCATCAGAATAGGTTACTACTATGTATTTAAATGTCACCCAAAGGAGAATTTAAATGCGTAATCAAAGTATATTAGCTAGTTTGAATCCATTTAGGTTTACTTAAAACATTAATACGTGGGCTATATGTTGTATGTGCAACATCTACTAATTTGTTCGATTTAGAAAATAGCTTGATCAAGTTTAATGGTCTGAACTCTGGGGACTGGTCTGAACAAATTCAGTTTCAACTGGGTGTGATACATTTAGACTTAGCCATATTCTAAGATGCAAGGTTCGTATCCATACGTGAGACTAGTTCTAAAGCTGACAAGTCTTATTATGAGGCTTGGGAACGGTCTAATAGACTAAGTTTGAATTTGATGCGACTAAAAATTGCAGAAAATGTGAAGTCATCAATGCCTAAGATGGATAATGCAAAGAAGTTCATGTTGAAGCTTAAGGAATACTCCCAACTTGATATAGCTGACAAGTCCATAGTAGGGACCTTAATGAGTGAGCTAACGACTAAGAAATTTGACTGGCCACATCCCATTCATGATCATGTAACTCATATGTCAAACCTAGCTACCAAGTTGAAATCTATGGGTATGGATCTGAGTGAGTCCTTTCTGGTACAGTTTATAATCAACTCACTTCCTTTAAAGTTTGGCCAGTTCCAAGTGAATTATAACACTATTAAAGAAAAATGGAATCTTCAAGAAATTAAGGCCATGTTAGTTCAAAAAGAAGAGAGATTAAAGAAAATGAAGGAGCACTCCCTTCATCTCACATTTCATCCAAGCGCTAGTAGCAGCAAAAATAAACCAGGAAGGAAAGGCTAAGATAAGGACAATTCTTTCAGCAAAGTTAATAAGGGCCGGATCAATAAAGATAAGAGATGTCACTTCTGCAAGAAACCTGGTCACTTCAAGAAAGATTGTCCTAAACGAAAAGCTTGGTTTGAAAAGAAAGGTACATACTATGTTTCAGTATGTTTTGAATGAAATAATATTGAAGTGCCTAAAAATACCTGGTGGTTAGATTCTGTTACAACTACTCATGTGTCACATTTTAAACAGGGATTCCTTTCAATCCAAACCATAAACGAAATTGAAAGTTCTTGTATATGGGGAACAGAATGAAGGCACGGATAGAGGGCATTGGGATGTATAGATTGATCTTAGACACTGGGTGTTGCCTAGATCTAGAAATGTGTCTTTATGTTCCTACATGTGATAGGAATTTAGTCTCTATTGTAAATTTGGATGATGTAGGATTTCAATTTAAGATTGGAAACGATGTTTTTCATTATATAAACATAAGTACTATTATGGTTTTGGTACCTTAATTGATTGTTTATATTGTTTCAATCTTGATGTTGATTTTACTACATCTCTGTTTCATGTTGACCATATTATAGGAAGTAAACGTAGTGCACAAAATGAATGTTCTGCTTTTTTGTGGTATAAAAGATTAGGTCATATATCCAAGGAAAAGGTACAAAGGTTAGTTAAAAATGACATCTTACCTCCATTGGATTTTGTTGAGTGGGATACATGAGTAGATTGTATTAAAGGCAAGCAAACCAAACATATATCAAAGCATCTAGTTATAAGAAGTAGCGCATTACTGGAATTAATACACATTGACATCTATTGTCCTTTTGACTTTCCTTTTTGGGGCGGCAAAAAATTATTTCGTTACCTTTATTAATCACTTCTCACAATATGGTTATATTTATTTGCTGCATAAGAAATCTCAGTTTGTGGCCATCCTAGAGGTGTTCATTAATGAGATAGAAAGGTAGTTTCATAGCAAAGTAAAGATAGTGAGGTCTGATAGAGGTGGTGAATATTATGAAAATGTTTATGAAAGTGGACAATATCCAGGTCCATTTGCAAAGTTTCTTGCAAGTTGAGGTATATGTTAGCAATACATAATGCGGTACACCACAGCAAAATGGTGTAGCCGAATGGCAAAATCGTACTCTTATAGATATGGTTAGGAGTACGTTAAGTTATAGTTCTGTACCGTCATCATTGTGGATGCATGCATCTAAGGCCGCTGCGTATCTGCTTAATAGGATTCTTAATAAAGCAATTCCTAAGAAACCTTATGAACTGTGGATAGGAAGGAAACCTTGTTTATAACATCTTCACATTTGGGGTTGTCCGATAGAAGTAAGGTTGTATAATTCATATAAAAAAAAGCTTGATGCAAGAACTATTAGTAGTTTTTTCATTAGCTATCCTAAAAAATCTAAAGGGTACAGATTTATTATCCTAACCATCGTACGAGAATATTTGAGTCTGGTAACGCTCGGTTTATTGAGAATGGTCGAATCAGTGGGAGTGGAGAACCACAAAAAGTGGATATTCATGATAATCGAGTAAAAACTACTCTAAGACGAGTAGACACTACCACATCAGACGTGACTCCACCGGTTGTTATTCCTCTTGTTGCATCACAGATACGTAACATACCGGAACAACAAATTAATGTTCCAATTCCATAAGTTGAACATATTAATGACGAACCAACTAATGGTGATCAAGTTACAATTGATCAAGTAATGTCACAAGACGTAGCATTACGAAGGTCTGTAAGGCAAAGAAGACCAGCTATTTTAAGTGACTATGAAATTTACTCACTTGAACACGAATGTGACTTGAGCATTGATAAAGATCAAACAAGCTATGGAATGTATCAATTCTGAAAAATGGTGAAATCAATGGATGACAACAATGTATGGGAATTAGTTAAGTTGCCAGAAGGTGCAAAACAAGTGGGTTGTAAATAGGTCTTTAAGACCAAACATGACTTACAAGGAAACATTTAAAGGTATAAAGCTAGACTTGTTGCCAAAGGTTACACTCAAAAGGATGGTATTGACTATAAAGAGACCTTTTCTCCAATTTCAAAGAAGGAATCCTTAAGAATTGTTATGGCATTGGTGGCTCATTATGATTTAGAGCTTCACCAAATGGACGTAAAGATTGCCTTTTTAAATGGTGACTTGGAAGAAGAAGTGTATATGGAACAACCAAAAGGTTTTAAAACCACAGGAAAGGAACGATTAGTGTGTAAATTGAATAAGTCAATAAATGGATTGAAGCAAGCTTCCCGACAATGGTATCTTAAGTTTAATGATATCATTATGTATTACAGTTTTGTAGAAAACACTGTTGATCGGTATATCTATATGAAGGTTAGTGGGACCAAGTTCATTATATTAGTCCTATATGTTGACGATATCCTTCTTGCTTCGAATAATATGGTTTTGTTACATGATGTCAATAATTTTCTTTCTAATAATTTCGAAATGAAAGATATGGGTAAGGCATCCTATGTGATAGGAATAGAAATATTATGGGATAGAACACAAGAATTGTTAGGATTGTCTCAGAAAGGTTATATTAAGAAAGTATTAGAAAGATTTCAAATGAAAAAAATGCTCCGCAGGGGCAGCTCCAATTTAGAAAGGGGACAAATTTAGTCTAATGCAATGTCCACGAAACGATTTGGAACGTAAGGACATGGAATCTATTCCTTATGCGTCAGTAGTTAGGAGCTTAATGTATGTTCAAACATGCATTGGGCTAGATATCAGTTTTGTTGTTAGAATACTAGGACGATATCAAAGCAATCCTAGAATGGACCACTGGAAAGCTGCAAAGAAAGTCTTTAAATACTTACAAGGCATCAAGGACTATATGCTCACATATAAGAAATCAGCCCATCTTGAAGTGATAGGTTACTCGAATTCAGACTATGTCGATTGTATAGACTCACGACAATATACATTCGATTATATGTTCCTATTAGTTGGAGGAGCAGTTTCGTGGAAAAGTAGAAAGCAGTTCGTCATTGCTACTTCAATTATGGGGGCTGAATTTATGGCGTACTTTGAGGCAACGGTTCATGGATTGTAGTTGCGAAACTTTATTTTAGGTCTTGGTCTTGTCGACAGTATTACCAGACCATTAAGAATTTATTGTGATAATTCCGCAGCCGTATTTTCTCTAAGAAAGACAAATATTCAAAGGGTGTGAAACACATGGATTTGATGTTTTTGTTTGTAAAAGAAGAAGTGCAAAAACATAATGTGTCAATTGAGCATATTGGTACCGATTTCATAATAAAGGATCCGTTAACTAAAGGGTTACCGCTCAAAACATTTATTGGTCATATTGAATGGATGGGCCTTATAGATAAGCCCTTATTAGCATAGGATTCTAACATGTATATATACATATCATTGTCTTGCTCGAATTGTTATGACACTTGTGAATTCAATTACAGTCATATATTTTTCCTCACTTACTTGTTATTCATATTATGTTGTATACATTAATTATTATTTGTGAGATAATAATTACATAATTACCCACTTAAAGTTTTATGAGTTGAGTTGATTCTATGATATATGGAAGGAATCATGTTGTATAACTTGTTATCGCCATGATCCCATTATCTTAATTCATTTAAGGGTGAGTTGATCGATTCAATGTATTGTGTGCACTTAAAGTTTTATTGTTGAATCACCCAGTCGTAATATGGGCCAAGTGGGAGATTGTTAGAATATTTAATGACCCATGTGATTTATAGTTTGAGTCCTATGAAAAGTACCAAAGATGAAGGTTATTAGGTATTAAATAAAGGGATCTCAAATGGGTCAAAGACCCTTTCCCTCTCTCTTTCAATATGAACCAACATGATGGTTGGTTAAAGTATAAATAAGTTTTCGAAACTTATGAAAGGTTATCTTAACCATTGGAGAAACCGCTAAAAGTTGAAGAAGAAAAGAGGAAATAAACTTGTATCAAGAACATCAACATCTTATAAAAATGATAATGGATACAGTTATGTCATAAATCGATCTATAAATGTCTAACATCATATAGTTTAAAATTATATAATAATTAATGTATTGTGCTTTGCATATTGTTTATTTTACTTTAAATAATATTTATATGCATGAAAATTATTTATTACAAAATAAAATATAGTTAAGTTTAATAAAAGTGATTTTTAATTTTTATGTTGTCAAACAGTCTAATATATGAAGCTCTTTCAAAAAAGTTATTTTTTTTAATTGACAGTCAAACAATTAACTGGCTTATTAGAAAAGCTCTTCTGACAAAGCTCTACTATCAAAAGCTCTACTGATATAAGCCTATCCAAACAGGCTTTTACTGTGTCCATCTTTGTGTTCATACTGAATTTAGACGCAATTGGAGATTAAAAAAGAGAAAGAGACACTCACGAGGAATTTTGCACACACTTTCTTGATCTTCTTGCATTTCTCGCAATTTAGATCAACCTTAACGACCATTTTTGTTACCTGTAAAACAGTACAACACTTGTATGTACATAACTTTTACAAAATCCGGCATCATATCTCAGTTCAGGAAACAAAGTATTGAAATCAATAGACAAGAAACAAAGTTGAAAGATTGTGAGACATAGTATGGACATAAATGAATAAACATTGGGCAGAATGTAAATGTAAAAGTTAAAAAAAACTAGTAACACTAGGCCACGGGTACAAGTTAGCAATCTTCTAAAAGAGCATAAGAAGCCCATGATTCGAAGTAAAAGACAAAATGGGTGTTTAGTTAGCAGATAAACGAAGCAGAGAAACATCATAAAAGCTCCTCATCACATACCCTCACATCAACCACGGCTGCTGTTGCAGAGAAATGTTGCTTACTCGGAAAGAGCTTGAAAGAAATACAAGTTCAACCGACGGGTTAATAACAAGTGCCTTGTAGATTAAGCTAAAGTTTGCATCTTTAATCAAACAGGAGCCATCAAACCCGTACAATAAAAAAACCAACGAGAGACGATAAATGGCAAATTGGTTGTTGTATTTCATATGATCATCATTGAAAAACCAAAGGGGTTCGTAATTTCACAAATTTTCCAATTTAACTGTAGACGTCTCTAGCACAAATGAAAATAAAAAGAATAAAAAAACAAACTAACGAAAAGCACCAGAAACTTAGTAACACAGTTCGGCACACCTTGTCTACATCTTCAAAGCCCTCACCCAGCTTAATACTTTCATCGAAGTACAATAGATTTACCCAAGGTTTTACTAAGCCAACATCACTCAACCCTTGACACTATCTCTCAATCTCACTTGCCGTGAAAGAATTTCACACCTAATAATACGATTGTCTCATACTAACCTCAATAGAAGATTTTCTCAACCAATCTTTTAACAAAAAAATAATGAACAAATAACTCAAGTAATTAAAATAATAAAGAACAAAAAGTAAATATACTTGAGATAGACAAGAACAACTTCCCGATGAGTTTCACTTCTCTGAAATGAATCTGAAAATTGTTAACAAAAATTGACAGAATTACGCAATACTCTAAACTACCTTACAACTGCACCAAGAACATATTCAGTGTGACAAATCAATCAATTAAGCCTCCATCAAAATCACCAAAGAAAAATAAATCAGAAGTATATTGGCTGCACACCCAACAATCGACCAATGCACGGCTGTGAACCAATAATGCACGCCCGTACAATGCATCAATACACACTCATGCAATACATAGAAAAATTAAAAAGCCAGCAGCCGTGACACAACTCCCACTTAATTCACATCAGCCATGCTAGAGACATACACAATATGGACCATAAAGAGCCACTCTCCAACAAAAAAAAAAAATCACCCACACACCTTCAGCTGTTCAGGAAATTCAATCAATAAATAGTCATGCCAAAACTTTCAGCCATCAACTCAAACTTCACACACACGTGATGTATCGCCCCTCTCAAGATAGACTTCAATCCAAGATAAGATTTTTTTTCAACTAGAAGATTATCTATATAGCTTTTGAATCCAACTCATTATCCAATTAATATCTTATATGTCCAATTAATAAATAACGTCAAAACTAATTACTTAGATATATAACATATATATTCTAACAATCTGCCCCTTTTTGGCAATGCTTGTCACAAATATGAAATTCCCCATAAATAACATAATTGGACGTATAAGTATCAAATTCACAATTCATATGACAAATACTTCCCTTTAATCAAACATCAAGTTCCAAAGAACATCAAGTTTATCCAATAATCTAAATATCTCTCATTGGGACAAAAAGATGTCAAAAAGAACCACAAATAGTCACACATATACCTTAAAATATCCCCCTGAATGGAGCAGTCACCAAAAACAATTTGATGTTCCCCCTTAGGACAAAACAGTATCAAAACACATAATCATAAGAATCAATAATAGTTACAGTGAAAGAATCATAAGCATGCCAAGATGACAATTTACTGCCATTCAAAACACTGAGAGATATGCCTGAAAAAGATAGAGATACCTGAGAGAGAGAGAGAGACATACTAATGAGAGAGTTGAAGAGTCTTCAGTGGAGTCAAATAGAAGTCACAATGTAAACTACTAAAAAGATGGGACGATAATGGCACCATAAAAACTAAAAAAGAAATAAAGAAGACAAATTTTTTTACATTTTTTATACAATAAAAAATACTTCAAAAATATAAAGTACACAATCTTTGTGTCTCTTGAAAAAATAAAACCTGGCCTTATTCCTCATCATATTATCTTTATCATCGATTTCTTTTTCTGAAGTAACTGATTTGTCCTCTGTTTGACCAATTTCTTTAAAAGCAGTAACTAACTATGAATCTATACAATTTCTTATTTTTCCTTCATTACATTTTTGTGCTTATACTTGACCTTTCTAACCCAATAGTGCTTCGATAACATGAGTTGCTGCTGAAAATTTAATAGAGAGTGTCTAGATTTTCTATTTTGACCCATTTCAAACATCATTTGTAACATCTTGTAGCATCTTGGCCTTATATGCTCGATAACTCCACAAAAAATAACAAATGGGTACAAACCTTTGATTCTTTCTCAGAGCTTCTTCTTCGACAGATCTGAATACGTCATCTTTCACATCATTCACCTCTATAGTCAACGCCTTGAAGGTCTCCTTTAGTCTTACCAATTTCCAATAACTTTTCTAACTTTTTGATACCTCCATTTAACGTTCTTATTTCTTTTCTGTATAGACCACTTCAATTTTGATTCACCAAGCTCATCTAATGTAGACGACAACTTTTTCTTTAGATCTTGAATGATGTTCTTCATGGAAGAGTTTTTCTCCTTCAACTTCTCATTTTTCTTATATGTTTGGACACATTTACCATACATTAACTCATAGGCTTCATAAATACTTTCCTTTTTATCATCTAAAGTACTGTCATCACTGTCATAATATAAGATTGAGCTTTGAGTTGAATCATTTGCGTTTTTCTCGAAGTTCCCGATTTACTCACTTTTTCATCTTCAATTACTTCCTTTTTGGTTACTGTTAAACAAGTAACTGGACTTTTGCTGTACAAAATAATTAATGCAGCACTATTCACTTCTTCTTCTTCACTTCCGGATTCGAATTAAGAATGCAATTTTTAATTTTTATTTATTGGTTATTGAGGCTGAATAAATCAAAAAATTACAAAACTGAAATGAAAAGTAGTCAAATATCAAGAATAAAAGATAAAAAGATATTTTATTATTTTCTACATATTATCAAAATATTATCAAAATATTGTGATTTTTATCATAATATTTTTCATCAAAATTATATATTAGGATCTTTTATATTTATTGCTTTAATAATTACTTTATTATATTTTATTTATACGTTTATTTTTATCATAAAATTACTCATAATTATTTAAAATTAATAATTTTATAAATTATTGAAATTTTTATTGATTATTTATAAAATATAAAATATAAAATATTTTAATGAATTATTTATAAAATAAATAATATAATAACTAAATATGAATAAAATATTTTATTCATATTAGGTATACAAGTACAAAAGAAATTTGAATTCGTGCTAGTGAAAAATTGAAAGTAAGACTTAAGAATTCAAAATTTTTAAAATTTTAGATATTTTTATCAAATTTTAATTTAAAATTTTCCTTTCTTTTTAAATGAAATCAAATTATAAATAAACTAAGAGACCGTTCTTAGCTCGCAAATTTATTAACGGTATTACTATTCTTTCACATCATCCCTATTTAATATAATATTAATAGAAATTTATTTTAATAGCATTTGTAATAGAATTGTGTCAAAATTAATTTTAAATTTATAAAAAATTAAAAATGAAGAAATTGATTTTTTATAAAGTATATAAATGTTCACCTCTTCTTTTTAAATATACAATTATGATACTTACTTTTTAATAAAAAATTCACAATTTTTGTGGAACCAAAAGGGAGGTTCTAACTAGCAAAGGAGCTACCTTTTGTCTCTGAGAGGCTGGAGAGATCTTGAAAAGCACATTTAGGAATAATAATAAGTTGGATTGGGTTATAAATTCAAAACAAATTGATATTTTAATTAACCATAATTTGTTTCTTCGATTTTAAGTTAAATCGGAAGAGGTTGTAAGTTCAAGACAATTTGTGTTGCATGTCATAAAAGATTATAGGACGTTGAATAATATAAGGTGTAAAGATTTTCTTGAAATTTTAATTTCGTATAAAACAATGCATTATTCATGTAGCATCCGTGTAAGAACAAAATAAAGAAAGAGTATTGAAGACCATCTCAATCTATGGATACTTGAACCTATTTCCGAACGCGTACCATGGAGATCTCCCAACTTAACGTTTAAAGGCCGCGGAGGATCCGGTACTTTTTTTTTTTTTTCCTTCGTTTTATTTTAATAATTTTTATTCTTAAAATGGGTTAATTTATTATTAAATTAGTCATTTTTTATCTATTAATAAATTTTTGTAAATTAAAATAAATAATCTTTTTTACTTTATAACCATTTTTAATTTAAACTTAAATTATTCTATAGGTAAAAACAATATTTTCCTATTATATTAAATTCTTTAATTTTATTTAATATTTAGCCTATTTTATAATAATCTAATGTCAATTGAACATTTTAAATCTTAAATCTCTCGATTTTTTAATCTTGTTTTTATAATATTGATTTTTATCATTAATTATAATTTTTATTTTTTCAATCATTTATTAATCTGATAAAATAATAATTTCTTAATCATATCAAACTATTTTAAAACTGAAAGCTTATTTTTAAACTTAAATGTAATTCACTTTGATCCCAAAAATCCTAATTATTTTGTTGTCTCTATGAATTTTGTTTAAGAGGTCAGAAAAATTATCAAAGACACTTGTCAATTTTACAAATTAACACTTTGTTTAGTATTGGAGTGAATAAGTAGAAATAATCACTTGATTTTACATTTTGAATCAAAATTCCTTAACAAGAGTGAATATTTCTTCTTACTTTTCCTTTACTATTTTTTAACAAGTGACTGCTTTATTATTTGAGTAACTAAAAAACCACTTTTGTCTATTATAAAAAGGTAATACATAATTAAATTTTAATTACTTGTCATCATTTTAAGAATTTTATTTATTATTTTAAACATAATTAAATTGACCATGTATGGTTTGTGTAACAATACTATGTCCAGTTCCGTTGTCAAATTTTATATTATCGTGCAGGTTATGGGATTTTCTTCACAGATCACGTAACACCTTCCGCATCTATTGACCCAAGAGTTACACGCTGGCCTTCCATAGCAACTATGACAAGAACAATAACATGGTGGCAACGGCCAACAGTGGCCTTGATAATATGGTCCCCACACATAAAACACACAACAATTGCGCAGTGATGGTGGCTCGGGCTTTGACGGTGGTTTGGCCGGGTGTGAAGCCGGTTCAGGCTGTGACTTCAGGATCTCAATTTCTATAATTATACCACCACCTTTGCATAATATCTTTTTATTAATCTTCTTCTGACTGTAACACAGCACAGTGATAGTCACAACGTTGTTCTTTTCATCATATAGGTTCTCAATTCCTCTAATTCAGAAACCCAAATTTTCAGACGAACAAAACTTAGTTACTGTCTCCATTTCGTGTTCAAGCTGTAATTAGAGGCAATTGGACGTTAAAAAAGGAAAAGAGACACTCACAAGAAATTTTACATAGCACTTTCTTGATCTTCTTCTTGGATTTCTCGTATTTTAGATCAACCTTAACCTTCATTGTTGTTGCCTGTAAAACAGTACAACCCTTGTATTTACACAACTCTTACAAAATACAACATCATATCTCAGTTCAGGAAACAAAGTTCTGCAATTAGCAGACAAGAAACAGAGTTGGAAGATTCTGAACATGGTACGGACTTGGATGAATAAACATTAGGCAGGGTGTACGTGTAAAAGTCCATAAAAGCCGATAACACTGGCACACAAGTACAAGTTAACTGTTAGAATATATTTTATATATTCTTTGTTTGATTTTGGTATTTTGAATTGGACATACAAGAAAATGAGCTGATGTGTTTTAGTTATTGGACTATTATATATTTGCGTAGACAAGATGGACATCTTTTAGTGTAATTCACGTTACACAAATATTACCCACTTTTTTTATTTAATGAAGGAGTCTATCATCATCGAAATATTGGAATTAAATTACTGC
>JANSVA010422327.1:0-20562 GCA_025504915.1 Erythroxylum reticulatum | reverse complement strand
TAATAAAAACTCGATCAAAGCCAAAGAAAAAGATAAGAAATACAAAACGATGACTGAAGAAAAAGAAAAAAGAAAACTTACCACAGTTACCCAGCTGTAGACAAACTAAATGCAAACAGGAAAAAACAAAAAGTGGAACAAAAAAGGAGCTTATCACTAGAATAAAACTGCCGTCGTTACCGACCTGTACACATAATAAAAAGTCGACGAAAGTCGAAGCAAATAAGGCCAAAAAGAAAAGGGAATACAAAAGCATACCGTTACTAAAGAAGGAGCTTAGCGCTGAAACTAAAACGCAAATGGCGAAGACAGTTATTCATGCTATAAACAAAGTTGCCGTTACCTAGCTGCACATATAGACACAATAATAAAAGCTCGGTGTGAGATAAACAAAACCGCCCCTTTACCCAACTGTAGGCAGAGGCATGCTATAAACAAAGCCGCCGTTACCCATCTGTAGACATAGACATAATAATAAAAACTCAAAAGAGAAATGAGAGAGAAATGAAATAGGGATATAACCTTGACATTAAAAAAAAGGACCTTACCACTGAAACAAAACTGTGCCCGTTACCCAACTGTAGGCAAAGGCATGCTATAAACAAAGCCGTCGTTACCCACCTGTAGACATAGACATAATAGAAACTCCCTGTGAGATATGCAGGATCCTAAAAGAAAAGAGAAATGAAAGAGAAATGAAAGAGGGATATAACCTTGACATATGACATATGATATGAGATATGAGAAATGAGAGAGAGGGAAACGGAGAAAGCTAAATACACAACCAGAGAGAAGAAGAAAAAAAAGAGAAATGAAAGGGAAAAAAATACATATGATATATAGAAAAAGAAAGAAAGAAAGAGAAATGAAAGGAAAAAAATTTCGACATATAGACGGAGGGGGGGTAATAACTGTCAGATTAAACGGATGAAAGAGATGAATTCCGTAGTCGTCCATCCCCTTCGTCTTTAGTATATACATATAATAAGCACCTGTAAGTGTTAATTATTTTGGTAAGAAAATGTAGAGAGCCATTGAATTTGGGAACTTTTTAGCCATTATATTTATTGTGGATTAAAATATCTTTATATATCATATATATTATTTATTATATTAATAAATAAAATAATTTATATTATAATAATCATAAAATAACTAAATTAATGGTCATATAATTATTCCCTTATATATAACCATACTCTTTACAAGTTTTGTACACTTTTAGTCAGCATAAACTTATAGATCAGTTGGTTTATGTTTTCATGTTTATGTTTTTTATTTTCTATTTTGTTTTTAATTTAATAAAAAATATATTTATTTAAAATTTTTGTTTCTGTTTTTTATCTTGGTTTCTTCCTATTTATAAAATTTATGAAAATAACAAAAAGTAGTTTTTTGTTTTTATTTTTTCATAATCTTGTTTAATGTCAACTAAATATATATTATTTAATTATTTAATATATTAATAATTAATAAGAATTATAAATAATTTTATATTATATTTAATTAATTAAAATTAATTATTAAAAATTATAAATAATTTAATTTAGTTATGTAATGTGTAATTATTATCAATACTAAAAATATAACTACATTAAAATTAACAATTTAAAAAATTAGAATCTAAAAATAAAAATTATATAAAATATATAAGAAAAAGCAGAAGTAGAATTAAGGTGTCATAATTTACTTCCAGACGACGAAACATTATTCTAGTAGGAGGGGCAAGAGAAAACATTTCGATAATCCTTTCTTTGGGCCTTTTAAGATGTTGGGCTTATTCTGCAGTAGCCATAGAGGTCTTCTCGATCTAGTTCTGCTATTCCAGCTTTCCTTTGGCAATTCTATTAAATACATACATGAAAGAAGGCAGTCAAACAAAATAAGCCAACACAAATACATTACCAAATTAAAAAAATTCACTAGCGCGCAGAAAGAGTATCACAAACATAAGAAGTAAGAACTCAAGAAAATTGAAAAGGTACTTATCTATATGTATTATCTTTGACTTAAGTTAGGGAATTGTCTGTCTATTGTTTTTAATCTTTTAAATACTTAAGAATTCGAGTGGTAGTAAATTGTTTGAGGAATACGTGACAAGCTTAGGACAAGATAATGACAATCTCATTGTTCATCACTTGAGCGTTTACCAGTTGCTTGGAATTAATTGGAAAATGTTACTTAAAACGTATGGTACGAAAAAGGACACGACCATAGATTGTTTAGCTTGATAGGAATCTGAGACAAAAATTCACGATTCCTGGGTTGTGTCTGCAATTAATCTTCAAAACCTTAGTTTATACTGGTTATCATGTGCTGGCAAGCAATTTTACTGTTTGTTAATGGATATATGCACATTATATTCGGCTCACACTTTGTGGTCCAAGTGTAACGTAACTCTGCGCTTTCAAAGTCAAAGCCGTAAGGACTTTTCGTTGCTTATGGTGATTGTTGTTGTCCGTAGATTTGAAAATGCCATAGAACTAGTATTTCCTTCTTATTATAGATTAAGAAAAGCTGTTGCCTGTATTTCGTGGTTAGGAAAGGTTTAAAACATATATCATATAGAAAGAAAAGCAAAACAACATAATGTGTAAGAGGAGTCAATAGCACCGAGTTAATTAGCTGTTCATTGTAATCATGATCGTCAATATCTCCTTAAAGTTTCATTGTAACACACAAATAATACACATTCTTATTCTTACTGAGTAGTTAATTAGCTCTTATTAATATATATATATAGATATTAGTTAGTAAGACAGTAGAAATTAGTACAACTGTTATGTCTCCAAATGACACGCATTTTGCTAATCTAGTTCATGATCATTAATTACGTTAGTTAATCACAGTAGCAGGTCAAAATACTTAACACGAACGAGTCATTTAAAAAAAAAAGTCAAATGTTGTCTTTTTACACAATATTGAAAGTTATTGACATAAAACTTCTTTTAAATTTTTTATTCGTTTTTATAAAATAAGAATGAGCATACGTAGAGATTAATCCGCCTGTATACATAGTTTGCACAACTATAATACTCGTTACAGTTTGAGTTACCGCACAATACCGATGTGTTATTAATTAAAAAGTGGTTAAGTATATATTGTTATGCTATCGCTAAGTACACTTTTGTGGTGGTAACTAAACTTCAGTTAGAAAAAATCATTTTCATATCAAAATTGAACAGCGTGAAACTAAAATTATTGTTATTATTAATAATACATTTCAACAAATTTCACAATAAATAAATCGAAATTACTTCCTCTCTAAAGCTTTGATTTTTGTGCAGATATAGCAAATGAACCCTGGAATACAAGGAAAAGGGAATGATGCAAACTCGTTTACTCAAATGAAATTTTCTGATACAGCAGGGTAAGTTAGAGCATCTTACCCACCCTGTAAGTGGATGAGATCCTCCCGCATAGAGTAGGAACTGAGTTTCTAGTACAGAGATCTCATCCTCTGTTAACCATCTATTATTACAAAAAGAAGGCATACTTCTGAAAAGTTCATTCTTAAACCCTCCATCCAAATTTATGTAATAGTAATTCATCAACTATGCTCTCTTTGTAACAATTTTATAGCTAAAACAATAGATTATAGTTGTTCTCTGATCAGACTTGCAGAGTAGCCGATGCAATAACCGTGCTTGGTAGTGCAACAAATCCTCAATCAGATTACACATGAAGCATGCAATCATGTGTTTGAATTTACGAGGTCTTTGTCTCATTCTAACACACTATTAAATATGACTACTAACTATTTCAAGAGTTCCAATGTACATAATTAGCTAATGATATAGATATGACTTGTAATATATGCTCTAAGCATGCGTGGTTGCTTGGTTGTCATGGAGCTGGATTATATAATTGCTCTAGGTGCATTTACCTTTCTTTTTTTAACAACAAACCTAAATTAAGAGGGGGGAAAAAACTAAAAGCCCGGAGTAGATGAGCATATGAATTCAAAAAAAAAAAAAAAGATTTCTTGGCAAGGTATAAATAAAGGAAACCTTATCTATAAGCTTGTGTGGACGCTCTTGGATCACATTTCTAATAGAGTATACAAGTTATTTGTATTATACAATGCTGGACAGGAACTCAATTTCAGTTACAGCTAGCAAAGACCTACTCTTGTATATTACCATTATTGAGAGAGAGAGAGAGAAATTGACCACATGGATGAGGAGTATAAAAATTTTCAACAAAAAGGCAATTCTTGTACATGTATATGTGGGTTCATTAACAAGATATTATGTGGTAAAAAAAATAATATAGCAGAAAAGAAAAAAAAAAAGTGAAGATGGGAAAAGGGTAATTCTTTCTTTTAGATGAATCAGAGACTTAACATAACAGTATCAAGGAATTAATCATTGATTGACATCTTTAAATTATGAATCAAGTAGGATTTGAAAAAGAACACACTAGTCGTGTTTTCTAATGTAATTGAAGATTATTCCCATGGTCTAGCATGATTTGACTAGCAGATTCTTGTTAAATAGATTACAAGAAACAAACACTTGATTGGACTTGGTATTATTTGTCTTGACATCTATAGAGGTGGTCAAAGCCAAAACGTAGGACTCCTAGAGACTAGAGAGCTTTGGATGCTAGCTATACAACTATGGCTTACGACATGCATGATTTGAGAAATGAACAAAACCCCGAATTTTGTAGGTCCTAAACGTAAGCATCAAATGATCAACCTTTAGGAAACTTCGAACATGTAACAAGAGTGTAGTCGTCTTTCGTCGGTGCACTGTCTGAAATTGACATATGAGACGACCTTGAATGCTCCATTGAGACTATACCTTAAAATCCAGCTTAAGTAGACCCTTCTGGGGTTCACAAAACGTGTTTTTCTCTTAAACACGTCATGAGTCACTCTTAATCACATATCCTTGAATAGTCACAGAAGAAACTAACAAGAAAAATTATGATTCCAATTCATATAAATATACTATATATACAAGACAAATGTTTAAGGTGAAGAGAAGCTAGAATACATCCATATATAATATAATTAGTGATGTAGTTTTATTAGAAGCCTCATAACAAAGTCAATATTGAATTCTGAACAACCAAATATTGTATTATTATCTCCGTTTGACATGATCTCTTGATGATTAGTAAAAATATTCCGGCGTGGCAGGTCCCTATTGGTATTGTATCTTCCAAGAAGATTCATGCCTTATGATTGGGATGCAAAGGAACATGCTAATATCCTAGAATCATAGTTAACCTCTTTATCTAACTTCATTTTTCTATCTTGAAGATAAATAAGTTCTCACTAAGGATAAAAGAAATTTATTAGAAACAACTTAACCGACATATGTCACTCGATTAAGAAATTTGATTATGGATACGTCACCTCTAAAAAAACCACAAAGAAGACCCAAATTTTGGGAACGTAAAATAAATGGCCTTTTCTTGGTATTTTAAAAAAAGCTTTAAGAATGAAGTAATCCAATATAAAAAAAATCATAATGTTTCTTGAAACATTTATGCTCTAATCTTCAAGTTGGAAGCACAATTTCAAGTTTTAGCAAATGATGTTTTTGGATAATGTGTTGTGACAAATTAACACCAATACTTAAATTATAATTTAATTGAATTATGCTTCTCTTGTATAAAATAAAAATTTTCTTTTAATATCAATTTATGGACAAATTCCATAGTATTCATAAATTTTAAAAGATAATTAGAAATGCATATTAAAATTAAGCTCTCAATTTGAAATCCACGAACCATGTGGGCCCTTGATAAATTCACATTGCTATGGTAGGAATTAGGTGAAGTTTGGCATGTGACACTAGAAAATCAATTAAAACAGATAAAAATATGTAGAAGATTCAAAGCCAAGTTATATGCAATCATGTATATAACGATAACAAAATCCCAATTATTTATTTTTATTAGAGTATAGTAATCTCACATGTCGGTTATTACTATTAAGTTATGGTGATTCCTGCCTACCGTCAAGGGTAGCAAGCTGAAATCAGAAGCATGTAAAGACACGAAACGGTTCCTTTCACTGAAGCTTGTACTCCAAATCCACAACATGAAAGTGACAAACTTGGCCCTCTTCAAGCTTTTTTTACTAATCAGATGTAGACAGATTGAGCTGTTGACAAGTACGGAAAATAAAGAAAGAAACTTGAATGTCTTACAAATAACCAATCAGTTTCTTATTTATAAAACCTAATTCATTGCAGTGTGACGTTGATTAAAGAAGGTTCATATATCGTTAGTGAGTAAATTAAGCTCAGGTTCTATCACCACTTTGACCTGTCTTTTTCCTTCCAATATTCAAGTCCTATGTACATGTAAGCTATGCATAGGCATGGAACCTATAGAACTTCTTGGCTGCTTCCTTTCTGTGCTGCTACTAAGTTGTAATCCACTTCAGGAACTCAGTACGGGATTAACTTTATTTGTAGAATACATTGCTCTCTTGTAGGTACCTAACACACTCATTTTAAAACCATTTGAGATTGTTGTTCATACCGAGTGCTTCTGACCTTTTGCTAATCCATATACTAACTTAAGATCAGAAGCTCACTCATCCGGAGATTCTAATATACGGCACCTTTTTTAGTAACACTTCGAAGCTCATTAACCGTGTCACTATTTGTTAATTATCATTATTAAGGGCAAGAAAGACACACGTATACATACGCATTTGGTGATTAGTACGGCGTGGGTTCCATATAATGCCCCTCAGGAGTGGTCGAGTATATCCGTTCATTTAAAATGAAAATAAAAATTCTTATTTGTAAAAATTTTCTATAATTATTAACAAAATATTTGTTAGGAATTAATATCTACATTGCTTACTAACGTTAACATCATTTAACTATTATTTATTTATTTATTGAATCATAGTTGATAGAGCCTAGGTATGAACAAAAATTATGCACATCCAATTTTGAGTAACGTTAATAGCTAGCATATTCAAATACAGATAACAATCAACAACCACCATCACCCGCTAAAAGAAAGAAGAAAATCATGAATATAACATATTTGCTAGCTCTCACTTAATTGCAGGCAAGCAGTGTATATACTTCAAATGTTTTTTGTTGTAGTACTTGGCTTGGAACTTGGGTGAGGATTGATTCATTTTAGTAGTGAGCAATGATTTGGGATTCTTTCAAGTGGACAATATATTATAACTGCTCACAACTACTCTTGTACAGAAATTAACCTTCCACATCTAGGAGAAGAACCTTGGATGATTTTTGTCTCTCTCTGACATGCCAAAGCCGCCGAACAGTCGTCATGGACAACTTGTTGTTTCACGTCCTTCAATTATTCTTTCCCTTTTTATCTCTGCAATGCAATCTATCTTTTAATGCAGATCTCAGACTGTTGAGTTACTTGCACATGGTGATTCATCTAGTCCCTCGTCCATTCATAATTTAAAAGAGCCACACATATTCTTCTCATCATCGACGGTTCCTCTTTTTGATTCCAATTGTTTATTCCTTCTTCTCTGGGATTTTGTATATTCTCTTGGTTTGTTAGTTGAAAAATTGAAATCCATTTCTATGAACAACATAATCTTGACAAGTATCTCAACTCTTACATGGAGGCATGGAGATGTAGCATACAAACTAGCACATTTAGATCTGCATACGCAAGCATTTTCTCATAGTGTTTAAGCCTTAATCACTCATTAGTAAGACAGGACAACCATCCCCTCAAAAGTCATTAACTTAATTCGGTCATTTCTAATGACTTACTAATGGGTGGTTACGAGGAAAATGATGACTTTTGAAGACAGAAAAAGCTTACCAGGTTGACTTTCCATGGAGAATCCAGTACTTGCATGTGAACTTGTGACTGACATGGAAAAGTCATCAGGAATGTGCTTTTTCCCGGATATGATTAGAGAGAGCTTGTGAACTGAATTTGGATAATTAGTACCCTTCCTAACTACAATCCTTAAACCCTAATGACCTTATAAATTCTGATGCAATTGTGGGCCCATAATATCTTCTCAAAGCTTCTCCTTTGTCTTAAATTTTTGTTCCCAAATCAGAATCTTAATCTTGTGTAAATTCATATCTTTGTCAGATCACTAGAGCTTAACTGCTCATAGATATCATCAACATATTCATGCTCGCTATGTATTCTTCGTGCAGGTTGCAGCATATTTGGTTTCAGCAAAGCAAAATTTTTTAAGTTTTGCCGACGTTTATGCATTTGGTTAGTCATAGGTTGGGAAGTGGGGGCTTGGAGTTTAACTACCATCATTAGTAATCTAAAGAAAGTGAAAAATATCAAGTTCTCAACTGGTCTGGCTATTTTGCAATCGCACTATTTCCTTTATGTCTTAGTTATCTAAAGCAAGTGAAAAATATCAAGTTCTCAACTGGCCTGACTATTTTGCAATCGTTCTATTTCGTTTTTGTCTTCCTGCTTTTTGGGCAACGTCTTGAGTGTAGCATCATGTAGGAAACTATAAGAAGATAATCCAAAGAAGTAAGAGTACTCTGACAGTAATGATATGGAGATGGGAGGTCTAAAAGGAAAAAAAAAGATTAGCACCCACCCCTCATCAACCACCTTGTTCTTTCCGGATCTTATGAAGATTTGAGTTAAAGAAAGGTTTGGAGAATGTGACAGAAGTGAACAGTTGTCATGGAGTTAAAAAAAATTGCATCTGTAGAAGGCGAGGTTTCGATTTTGCTTACATTAGAGTATCAATGGTTGATATTTTATTCTGTTTCATTGTGGTGAGAACTAGGCAAGTTGTGGGGACCCTTTTTATTATGTCAAAGCCTCAGACACTCCCTATATATTACGAGAGTTCTTGACAAAGGTTTCATTCAAGCAGTGGTGTCTTCTCCACTCTTTTCTTTCTCTCTACTTCTCGTTTCTCTATCACTTTCTCGTTCATACAAAATCTTATTTTTGAGGACAAAACCTAAAGATATAGCCGGGAAAGTTAACGAGTTTTTGCAGCAGAAGTCATGGCCATAGAGATTGAACAACCTACTACTGTTGAGCTATCGAAAATTGCAGTCTCTAAAACCCATGGAGAGGACTCTCCATATTTTGCAGGATGGAAAGCATACGATGAAGATCCTTATCATGACGCAGAAAACCCATCAGGAGTCATACAGATGGGACTCGCAGAAAATCAAGTGAGTCTCTTGATCCATTTCTTTCTTAGCAAACTTAAGCTCAATGTGATCTTCGTCAAGACAAAGCTAAAATCCTTCCTTTTGCTCACTGAACAGGTCTCATTCGATTTGTTGGAAGAATACTTGGCGAAACATTCCGAAGCATCTAGCTTTGGAAATGGAGCACTAAGCTTTAGAGAAAATGCCTTGTTTCAAGATTATCATGGACTCAAATCGTTCAGACAGGTACTTTCTTTGACCTATATATGTAATGACTTACTATAACCTACTTAAAAGAAGGACAATTCTCACATTTCTTGTGCACTTGGTCACAGGCAATGTCAAATTTCATGGAACAAATTAGAGGAGGAAGAGCAAAATTTGACTCAGATAGAGTAGTCCTCACCGCTGGTGCTACTGCAGCTAACGAGCTCTTAACATTCATTCTAGCAGATCCTGGTGATGCTTTGCTTGTTCCAACTCCATACTATCCAGGGTAAGTATTCAGTTGTCTCCAAAAACATTCTACTTCCGAGCTCATTATCTATGGGTTTAATACTTTCATTCCCGACCTCACCATTTAACATTATTTCGAACTTCTCTTGCAGATTTGATAGAGATTTAAGGTGGAGGACTGGTGTAAACATTGTTCCAATTCATTGTGACAGCTCTAACAATTTCCAAGTAACTCCTGAAGCCTTGGAATCTGCATACAGAGAAGCAGCAGCCTTGAATCTCAAAGTGAGAGCAGTTCTGATTACAAATCCATCAAACCCGTTGGGTGCTACGATCCAACGCTCAGTCTTGGAAGAGATTCTTGATTTCGCAGTACGCAAAAACATCCATCTTGTGTCCGATGAAATCTACTCAGGATCCACGTTCGCGTCATCCGAATTCATAAGCATTGCTGAGATTCTTGAATCTCGTGGATACAAAGATTCAGAGAGAGTGCACATTGTCTACAGCCTCTCCAAAGATCTTGGCCTTCCAGGTTTCAGGGTCGGAACAATTTACTCCTACAACGATAAGGTTGTTACCGCTGCAAGAAGGATGTCTAGTTTCACCTTGATTTCTTCTCAGACACAACATATGCTGGCTTCCATGTTGTCAGATAAGAAATTTACTGAAAATTATATCAAGACAAATAGGGAGAGACTGATGAAGAGATATATCATGATTATTGAAGGTTTGAGAAGCGCTGGGATAGAGTGCTTGAAAGGGAATGCTGGGTTGTTTTGTTGGATGAATTTAAGCCAGTTGTTGGAGGAACCCACAAGAGAAGGTGAACTGGTGCTTTGGAAGTCCATACTTCGTGAGGTGAAGCTAAACATATCTCCAGGATCTTCCTGTCATTGCTCCGAACCAGGTTGGTTTAGAGTGTGTTTTGCTAATATGAGTGAGCAGACACTAGAAGTTGCACTCAACAGACTACAAAACTTCATGGATCAAAGGAAAACATACGGCAACTAAGACAATTTACGGTTAATTCCTACCATAATTTTTTAATGGCTGTGGCCATTTTATTCTTTTAGTTGATAAAACCCTCTTCAAGAACTGGGTTTTTGCTAAGTTATATCAATATATACTGTATATCAGAACGAAGATGCAAATTCTTCTGTTTTCTTGCTCTCCCGAGCAAGTTTCCTGGTAACTCCGTCTCGTTGTATGTTTCCTGGCAACTCCGTCTCGCTGTATGTTGTTATAATACAAGAAAATTTCCTTTGAACTCTATGTTGTTTTGTCTCTGACTCAGTAATTTCTACATTGGTCATGTTCTTATTACTTGTCAACTAATCAAAATAAATACTAAATGACTTCCATGAAAGTTTCTACGAAATTAGGATATGCTAATGCACTTGTTATTTCTCCCTGTGCCATACAAGTTTCTTATATCCAGTTTGAATCATTGCATAAAGAATACTTCCTAATTAAACCTTTCCAAAAATCTACTCCCAGAACTTGACTTGGTGGTTAGGAGATGCTTAATTCTTTATCAACACCATAATTTGTAAAGAAAAAAAAGATTATCCATATGGTGTATAAATCCAGTTTGGTCGTAATATTACATATACGAAAATGCCTTCCGTATTTGCTTACTATTCACTATTTAAATTGTATATTATGCAAGTTTTTTAGTTCTCACTTTTGCGGGGTCGTTCCTCCTACTTCACGTGGCAAACTAGTCAACGTAGTTGGGTTGTTTCAGAGATTGTTACAACATAAACAAATGTATTTAGTAGTCAACATTCTTTTCGACATAATCTGTAATTAGGACCAGACGGCTGAAAAGATTACGATGATTAAGCAACCTAATGGGACCAAAAGCAGTCCCCTATGGCTAGGTTGGAAAGTTGGACTCTTAACACCTTTGACATTTACTTGTTTTCTTTTCACCACCTGCAGCTGTCATGGTCAGCTCATGCTCGATTTATTTAACACTAGCGTGATTAAGATGTAACAATAATTACACAAGATATGCATGGGCTTGATTAAGATATAATTATTGTATAAGATTTGCTATGCTTAACTTCTATAAGTTTTTAATTTTTTGCGTGTGATCATCGCTCAGCACCAACCATCAATGGTCCACACAAGAAGAACCAAATATATTGCAGCTGATCGCGAGTAGTATAATATCGTTCACACTTGTTCAACACTGTATAGATATATACATGCAAACTGGAACTAAACTACTTATGCCTTAATTACATTATTTGTATGGCATAATGGCGTATCATGTGATTATTTTTTTATGCTAATATATGGAAGGAAGAGCATGATAGCGTTTGCGACTAACTGTATTGAATAGAAGAAGATAGGCTTCTGACAGTCTTTGAATGAGAAAGAGTTAGTAATTGAATTGATTATTTTGTTTCTACCAAATTATAATCTCTAGGAGGAGGGGGAAGAAGAAGATTTGAGGGCACTCAAGATATGAGGAAATTACACGCTTACCATCCCCATGAAGGGTTGTGAGCATCATGGATGGAAGTTAAGTATAAGATCCAACTTTATTATGTACTTGTAAAAGTCCACATTCAATAAAATTTAAAGTAAGTCTACACAGAATAATTTGATACCATGAACAAGATTAAGATCTTATCATTAATTTTTTTTACATTAAAATAGGTCTTTTTTTCAATGCATCAGAAATTAAAGGGAACAATTAGAAGAGTTTCCTCTTACAGATTGAGCATGGCTTTTTTTTAGTTGGTATTTTTTTCATTAGTCATTATTAGCTTCAACAGAACATTGGTAATTGGTCAAAAAATTTATGAACTTAGGAATCTTTTACTTCTACTTATTGGAATATTTGAGAGTGTGCCATTTGACTAATTGGCTTATCACCCACATTCTAACCTCATGTCAAACCAGATCAGCAATTTGGATTTGATATGTTAATCTATAAGTCTTCAAATTGCTTTTTACCACATACTTCAATAATTCCTCTGAGTTTCTTTTAAGATAGCTTTGTTTTTCCCTGGCTCAAAGGGCCAAAGTCAACTACCTAGTTTTCCTGGAAATGATGCCTCATTAAATATGGTAATTCGTCAGTCCAAATTACTTGCTGCTTACTTCAAAGTTTCCATTCAAATTCACCATTTCTGAGAAATTAGTCATTTATCACTTCAAGGCCAAGGAAGGTTAGTATTTTCTTTTCGTACATACTGAAATAATGTTGGAATTGGATCCATCCATCTTGTTGCATTAGACTTGGTATTAAGAAAATGAATCCTAACAAATGAGGAGAAACATGTTCGTGATGAATATATGGTCAAGATTCAATATTTCACACACATGGATGGTTAAAAATGGTGGGAGGCATAAATGGGCTCTGTGGTTCCTCATACGTTGATGCAGTCCCTTCTTTCTTTTCAATTGTTCTTCATGTGAATATGGTCGTTGGGATTATACCTTTTCTCTATTCTTCTTTGACAAATTCTTAATGCCTACACCAACCTCTTTTTATCATTTTCTAAATGTCAACCATTACACCATCTTCTGACCCTGATGATGACTAGCTCTCATTAACTCCCCAAAAGAACAGATAGATCACAGCCGTCCAAGTAGGCCCATGTGGCACACGAGTTGCCACGTGAGCCGTATTCATCATCATTCATCAAAAAGAGATTTATACCCTAGCAGCCAACCGCTTGATTCACAAATTAGTTGGTGAAATAGCTCCACAAGTGTTAGGATTACAGCGCCGAGCTCTTCTCTTATAGTTTATGTGTCTCGAGCTGCGCGATCTCCGCTGCCAATTGAGCAGATAGGTCCACATTTGGATCACAATCTGATCGCACCATGTTCGGGAATTGGTTACTTTGGTCCACTTCAGATCACATATTTACAAGCACAGCTCATCTACTCTCCATTAAGCTTATTAATATAGTTCGTATGTTCATAACCAACATTGAAATATCGTTGTTCGTGCTTGTCATGCATGGAACTATAATTTCTCCTCAAACAAGATGGACGATCGAGTTTAACTCTAGTAGCAGTGTGCTCTATATTATTAATGATTTCTTTTTTGAAATTCTTGCACGAATGTGCTTTTGCAAGCTCACATATGTATATATATATATATATATATATATATGTTGTCTTTTCGAAATTCGAAGCAGGCAATAATTGTTGTTATTTGGAATGACACATGGGATCAAGACGAAAGAAGTATGAATCGGAGTTTTCAACATTATATTCAGAGGAGAAGTTGGTTAGCCCATCTCTTCTAGGATGGAGATAATAATTAATTAATTAGAATTTGTAGCTATTTTTAGATCCAAGTTGGTAAACACAATTATTTGAAAAATTGATTTTAAACACGACAGGATTTGTTATCCAATTAGAAATTGCAACTATTAAAAACTTTACTCAACCTCAAAATTTTATTAAAAAATAGTTATTTTTAAAGTTCTATCCAAAAACCAGCAACTCATACTAAATAAATAGTATTTTAAGTACAAGAGTAGCCTAAATAAATTCAACGTTTTTTTGGAATTACTAAATATAGTACAAGGAAAAAAGACACCATCTGCTAAGATATGGTTAATATGGTTGAAATATCATTTGGCTACTTCTTTTATTTACATAATTTTGACTTTGTTTGACAATCAACTGATTTTATTAGCTGTTAACTGATAACTGATTTGACTAGTAGATAATATCAGTTATTTATTTAAAGATATTTGATAAAATTAATTGTTTATGTGTAAAATGACTTAAGGGTACGACTTAAAAAAGATTTATAAAAATATGAGTATTATATTTTAGTATTTTCTTAATATTCTCATGTTGAAATTTAGATATTAGATATTTAATTTGACAAAAATTAAGTTTATAACTCTAATAAAAACATAGAATATAATAATAATAATAATAACAACAACAACAACAATAATAATAATAAATAAATAAATAAATAATTACTACTACTGCTTCTTCTATTACTACTTTCTTTCTTCATATTAATCAAGTTGAAGTTCAATTTTCTAACATATTAACTTATTAATCAAGTTGAAATTTAGGATATTAGTGTTTGGTGAAAGGAAAATAATAAAAAATATCAACTTGAGTAATTTATAATAACTTTTGGGCACCATCTTCTTTTCGTCCATTAATTTCCTAAAATTAAACACTTCTCTTGCGAGTAATTTTAAAAACAACGGATTGAATTCAATTCGTCAATCCAATCAACCGATTATCAAACATAATTATCAACAATTTAACATAATTAAATAGCTAAATATCTTTCAATTTGTTGAAAAATAACTGATCTGTCGTTTATCAAACAAAACCTACAACTCAACAAAATAAACATGCTATTTCTAAATTTCCTGAACGTGGGTGGACTAGCTAGTATAGTTGATTCAATATGTCAATATGCAGTTTGATAAAAATAGAAATTTAGTATAGATTCACAATACATGTCAAAGGATTCAATTGAATTCGGGTAAAATGTATATGTGGATTTGAAATATATTTCTTATCCACACATTTCAGTTTCTTCTTCTTTTTTTTTTTCCTATGGAAATTTTGTATGTAAGGTCTATCTTAAATATTTCATGGACCTTAGACCTTCGCAAAACCTACAGCTGACATAAATTATAAATAAGGGCTTTGATACACAACTTGCTCCTTTCGGAGCTTATCTTAAGTGAAAATATGTGAGCTTTATTGATTTACAAAGATACATTTATGTTCTTGGAAATTTTCCTAGTAAAATGATAAAAAGATAAAAGAGGAGGGATTAATATTTTATCTCATTTTATTTTAAACTGAATATTTTATTTTATATTAAATAATAAAAATGAGAAACTTTCTAATTGAAAAGTGTAAAATGAAATGTAAAATAATATATATAAATTCCTTAAATCAAAATTTTTTTAATTTTTACTGTTTAATTTAAAATAAGATATAATATAAAACTCATATTATTATAATATTATATTACATTTTATTTTATTAATAAATCAACCTCAGTGATTTAAATTGCAACAAATCTATTTATCAGACGAGATTCCTGTGATAACGTACCTTAAATTCATAACAGAGAACCCTAACCCTAAGAAATGTAATAATCAAATCACCAGAACCGGGAAAGGAAAATACGATAATCGCCCCAACTCTTTTCAGTTTTATGCGAAACCATCCTCTAAGAAAAATAATAAAACCCACCGATCCCTATACGACAATAACTTGGCTTCGCGTTACAGGGGCAGAGAGTAAGCAGAGCGGCGAGGTAGCAAATAGTACCTTACTGTCACCGTCGCTTCTTCAACAACTCGAAGTCTCTTTACTCATTCTTCAACAAAGGCAATTCCCTTTTTTCATTGTCGTTCATTTGTTTTACTCAGTAGAGCCTTCATTTTTCAGATCTCGTGTGGTGGTGTGTCCGATTTGCTGTTGTCTGTCATGTTAGATGCTTCCAATTACGATTTATAGATTGGGTTTTAAATTAGTTTCGTGTTGAATCTTTATACCTGATCATTGTGGAAATTGGTGTCTGCGGTTGATTCATTGACGCGTGATTTGCTCAGTAATCTCTGATTTTTATATGTAAGTACGGTTGATCGTTTTGTGCAATTTAGGCCCATTTGTATTTTGTTTTGTAGGTTTTGTCTTGTTTTCTATTGGTTCAACCTTTCAGTTTAAGGTTTAGATGAATTATGCTTTTGCTGCAAAATGTATGGTTTCTTGAATTATCATTTTTGGTTTATGATTGGATTTAGGTTAATTTGTCGTGACCATGGCTACCAAGTTGCTGCAACTGCAGTCAAAGGCGTGTCAAGCATCCCAGTTTGTGGCCAAGCATGGAACTGTTTACTATAAGCAGTTGTTGGAGCAGAACAAGCAATACATTCAGGACCCAGCCACAGTGGAGAAATGCAACCTGTTGGCAAAGCAATTGTTTTACACTCGTCTGGCTAGGTCTTACTTTCTCTTCCATTGTCATCTTGGTATTTGATTTTATTGACAAATGGTTTTCATGACTCTCACTCAATATTACTTTTGCTGTCTCAATAACATCATAGGCATACGTGTACTGTAAGATGCTAGATTGTATTCCTCAAGTGATGGATTACCTGTGTCACGTCAGCTTCTATCATCTTGCGAGCCGGTTAATTAAATGTCTTTTCTAGGATTGAAAATTTTCATGCTTGAGATGTTCAACTTAATCTTTTCATCTTGCTATTTTTGGTTGTATTTGGTCAGATTTTGTGTTAGAGTCAACTAATAAGTTGGTAAGTCCTAGCAGGCCTGGCTACTGATTTTCTAAATTGTGTTGCAGATTAGAACAAGGGCATCTTTTTACTTTGTTGATTGGCATTGTTTGAATTCCTGTATTTCTCCCTCTAATATGATTGAGCCTGTTGTTTACACCTACTTAGAGGCGATTGCTTTGGCTATTCTTGCTTATGGGTTAAAATGAGATAAATTCCTCCTTAAATGAACAAGAAAGAATTGCCATTGGAAGCTCGATAACCTTAATAGACATTCTAGTATAATTACGATGATCTGGATTATAAATGAACCAAGGAGGAACTTCGTCAAAACTATTAAAACGATGGAAGTCTAGTTAAGATTTGGACCCTACTCTCAGGTAGCAAATGTCATGACCCTATGGCAAAATAGTCTGGATTTTATTTTTGAAGCCAAAAAACAAGAATATCAAAGAGGAAATGATCTGGAGTAGGCCCCAAAGTCAATTGGATGAACTGATTTAGCCATGATGCTTCTGTAAGATGCTGGAGGGAAAAAAATCTCATGCATCACTGAATGGAAATTTCATAAACTAGCTTTGATAGTGATTTCAGAGGAAAACATGTTTCTTGGCATAACTTTCTTCATGCATTCTTTTTCCATCAATGCAAATTAGCCCTTGTCTTCGACCAATCGATTTCCATTGTTATTTTGGGAAGTATTTGATGCTTGAGACCTTTTTTTTGTGAGTTTAATGTTTCAACTCTTTTTGTATAATTACATTTGTAATTAATCTTGGTGTTTAACCATTTGAACAAAATTGGCATTTTTCTCACGAACTTCTCCATGCTCAAGATTCTATAAGTTCCCAACTTACGGTTTGCAAGCATATATAATTTAGATGATATCTAACCAACTTGTCTGTAGGATTATATACCTTGAAATTTTGCATCTTATTTGAGATTCCCCTTTTGTTATTTGTTTGCACAGTATTCCTAATCGTTATGAATCATTCTGGAAGGAGCTTGATCATGTGAAGAGCTTGTGGAGGAGGAGGCAGGAACTGAAGGTTGAGGATGCTGGCATTGCAGCTTTGTTTGGCCTGGAGTGCTTTGCTTGGTTTTGTGCTGGTGAAATCGTGGGAAGGGGATTCACTATCACCGGTTACTATCCCTGAGAGAGCTACTTGCATAGAATATCTTTCATGGAGTGGAATATGTACTCTTCTATTGTTACTTGCGTGATTTAATGGCGAAAACATGCAATTTTGTTTTCCTGCAAAATTTTTGAAGCTGAGAAATCAGTTCAATACCCTGATAGTCTCAATAATCTTACATTTAAAGCAGCTTAGGACACTGCTGTTGTTTGTTATCTTTTTCTGAAACTCACTTTCTACGGATGAATTATGACACTTCAAGCTTCTTTGTTGTTCTTTCTCCTCTTTTATATTGACAAGGCCTCCACGTTTAAGTTTTGATTGCAATCGTGTAGAAGAAATTAACATATTGGTTAACCTCATCGGTTGGTCAAAATATCGCGAAGAGCAGTTGTTACCGTATAATCTTGTGGATACAGATCTAGATTGCTTGCTTACGTTACATGGTGTACTTTAAAGCATTTCCTCTGTGTTATCTTCATCTATATAGTTGAACAAGATTTATCCCCATTGTGAAGTAACACGGTGAACATACTGATAGTAGCTTGTCTTATGTAAGATTGGCTGTTGCCTCGGAGCATGGATTAATTGTTCTCCAGGGGTTGGACGAATCCTATATCTATTTGGATGCTGAATTTGATGTTCAAGTTATCTAGAGCCAATCAAAATTATCTTGTAATCAAAACATGAAGTCGATGTTTTAGTAATTAAAAGTGAAAAAGAAAACAATTTCTCTTGTAGTTTCATTGAAGTTTATTATATTTCCAAAATTTTATAAGAAGTCTTTGTTCTAATCCAAAATTTTATATCTTCTTTCGTTAAATTTTTTTCATTAAAAATGTTAACAAAGAACAAATTTTTTTTCCATGTGGACAGTTATGTTGTAGGAGAATAATAGGGAATTAATAAATTGTAGAAATAATATATATCAAACAAATTAATTTATTATATTTATAGATTACTACCTGTGTTAAAATATAACAATAATTAACATATAATATTAATTACTAATAATATATTTATTAATTTAATATAATAATAAATTAAGTCTTTCATTAAATTTTTATTTATTACTTAAAATAAATAAAATTATCCAATTTTTATTTATAATTCATATTTTATTAGTAATTAGTAATTAATTTAATTAATGTTTACTGTTAATAAATGAAATTCAAAAAATAAAATTTAAAAATTGATAATAATAAATAATTATTTTATTTAATATAATGCAAGTAATAAATATGTTATAATATCATTTATTTTATTTACAAATAATTTATTTATACTCATTTTTATTCATAAGAAACTTATCTTTATATATTTTAAAATATAAATAATTAATGATGACGTATGATGATGATAAAAAATATTTAGCACTTGTAATGATTCTAGCGGATTGATCCAATAAGGAAAATTATTTAGAACTTTTGTTATGTCTAGCAAACGAATAAGAGGAAAAATTAATTATTATTGACACTAAGTATAATTAAATGAGTTCTTGAATTGTGACTACATGATGGATAATGCATAAATGAGTTTGATCATTGTTGATGTGGTTATGTAGATTCACATTCTCATCTTTACTAGTTTATAATGCTTGTATTCTTACTAAGTGCTTTTATTTTTGTATTACATAGCCAGTTTCCTTTCAGTTGATTATACCATTTATCTTTCTATGCACACATGCAAATGTATAAAAAGACATTGCTTTGTGTATGTTTTTTCAAATGTTAATCTTAAGTACATAATTTGTCCTATCAATTTGATTTTTATAAGAGAATGGGTTTTGATCATATTTATTGTAAATTTTTATTTATTTATATATTTATTATAATTTTATTTACATAATGATTTAGTGTGCCATTTTTATTTATTTACTTTTTTATCCTGCATTACTCTTTTATTGTCACATTTGCATATGGGTCTACAGGAAACAACCTCTCTACTATATTGAGGTAAGGCTGCGTATTATCAGATCTCTCCAGACTCCGCTTTATTGCGAGATTTCGGATTGAGTGTGATGATGATGATGGTAATGATGACACTAAGTATAAGGACTTGTATGGGAAGAAAAAACTAACCAATAACTATGTTTTATGTAATTTTAAAAATATTTTAAATATTAGAAAATGATTTTTAATTAAAGAAAAATTATTTGTAATTAAATTAGAAATATTTTTATTATATTACAATGTCTTACTTATAAAATTTTGAGAAAAGAGTTTTTCTAATTTATAATAATTAAGAAGATTAATTTATTGAAAATAATTTTTAATTAATTTTATTAAAGGAGTCGTGATGGAAATGGTTTTTAATTTGCATTTGAAAATTATTTTAAAATCAATTTAAATTTCTATTTGAAATATGAATTTAATTAGTTTATGAATCAATTTGTTTAATCATATATATATATATATATATATACATTTAGTATAAGAACACGAGACAGCGGAGATCAAAATAAAGATGTGTACATGTATATATAACACACTTATGTACACCTAAGTGTGTAACGGCTCTCGCTGTGGTTTTAGCCTCTGAGCACAACTTCTCCCTATAGTCTTTTGTTTGTGT
>JANSVA010422307.1:0-20565 GCA_025504915.1 Erythroxylum reticulatum | reverse complement strand
TATTGATGTGAAATATCATTTCATTCGGGATACTATTGCAGAGAAGAAGGTCCTTATTCAGAAGATTAACACTAAGGACAATCCTACTGACATGTTTACGAAGGTTCTTCCAGTTTACAAGTTCAAACAATGCTTGCACTTGATTGACGTCTATAGTTGGTGATATAGCCCTTTTGGGGCATTGTCGGAGAAAGTGAAGCAGATCACTAATTGTTCGGGACCAATTCAAGGTGGAGATTTGTTGCATGTGAATTGGCCCCTCCACAAGTCAATGATTGGCTGCATGCATTCAAATGTGGCTGGCGATTTCTTTATGCGTTCAAATAATTTATGGCTGCTTATTATAAGTCAAAAAGGGATGCACCTAACATGGCTAAAATTCTTCAAGATCTTCAAGCGTGAATTTGGTGAGCGACGATTGCGCAGGACTTCAGCTATAAATATCAGATGGTTGCAGGCTTAAAAGGAGAGAGAAGCACCATTCCTTCCTCCTATATCACAACTCTCATCCTCTCTTATGTATACTTATGAGTATTTGAAAGCTCTTTTATTCCAGTCTTTGTACCTGTATACATTCTCCACATATTAGTGAAATTGCTCACCCTCCGGTTGTGAACGTAGGTCACATTGACCGAACCACGTAAATCTTTATGTCCTGTCCCATTTATTTTTGTCTATACTTTATTTTCTTTATTATTTTTCGGGCTATTAAATTCAACCGGTATCCGATCCGAGGGCATTTTATCTTAACACATACAAATTTTTTGCCATATTGTCTTTTAGCGATAGTAAGAGAGTGATGTTCGTGAAGAATGTGCTCTATATGCAAGGGCAATTTTGCGCACTCCTTATGCAACTTAACATGGCAGTATGAGCATGCATAGCCTTGACGATCCTCCAATGTCTTCTTACATAGATAACATGGAAAGTCAATGAAACATTGTTCTAAATAGCTTAAAACATGATCATTTCGGGCATCTCCAATCTGACAAGAGATAGAGAAATAAGGCATGAATAACTTTTTTCAAAATGTTCTTTATTATTTCAATTTCATGGTGAAATGATATGTAAGTTGATATTAGTTGAACTCAGTATTTTAATAGAATTTACCTTGAGTTGCCTTATGCACTTTGGATTAACTGAAAGCGTAGACAAGGTAGGGTAGTTTCTATGACCATCTTCTCCATCTCCCTTTATCATGTGGTGAAGCTCAATTTCCATGAGCTGCATGGTAAAGCAATCATGTTACAATTGCATCTAATAAAAAAAATGACATTAAAAAATCATTTATTGACAAATTTTCTTAACTGCATAAGTTTTTTCCGAATCCAAGATATCCCTTTTAACTTGATCAAAACATGTCTCTGTCTTGGCGTGGAAGAATGATTGTCTTGTATTGATGAACGTGATGTAAGATAGAAACATAGAATTGTAAGGAAGACTACCTCATTGGGTAAGACGCATTCGATGTGACCTGTGAAGATATGACCAGTAGAAGCACATTGTTGACAATCATAAAAATGATACTTTGGATTTCTCGGCTCCTCACAAGCAAAGCAATAGTACATCTTTGATAAGGACTTATCAGTCTCATTTTCCATTATCGGGTCCGTGAGAGTTAGCGTATGCATATGGCAATCAGGCTTGATTTCTCTCTGTATTCCAATACAATCTATATGAAAATAGGTCTTGTATCCGATATAGATACAAATGAAGAATGCGCGCTCACAATTCTGACCACAAATCTCGCATGCAAATCTGGAACCAACTAGGTGATCTGGAGCCACAAAGTAATAGAGGTCTTGTGGGTGGTAATCTTTGTTCCTCAATGTAGAAATTACCCCAAGAGAATTGATGGCACATAGGCTATCAAGGAGAAAGTGGTAGCAATCATAACACTGGTAAGCCAGCCTAGAATATTCTCCCCAAGGACAAATCCCACAAGCTTCACATTGTTTTCTACGAGAAAATGTGAGGTAAAGTTTATGAAATGGGTGATAAGGGTGTCGTATTTCTTTCGGCAGGTCTACACAAGATTTATGTAAATAAAACGAACATTCAAGGCAACCATAAGTTAGGCCTGAAAGTGGCATTCTGCATCCGTTGCACACTAGTTCCATTTCTTCCTTACAATTGAAGAAACTCAGCAGGTGAAATTCATCGCCGAAATGCCTAATCTTGGTCTTCACACCATCAAAGGTTGATCTTTGAATGACACCATTTCTGGTGTCAACGAGGAAAGCACAATTGAAATCTAATTTCAAGTCGCTATTGGATTGAATTGTCTTGTGCAGCCTGAATTATTGAAATTGGTGGAGGAGCTTGCAATGATAGTAAAAGTAAGGAAGAAGAGGAAGCTGAAGGGAAAGCCAAAGGGGTTCAAGTGCATGTGGAAATTGGAATTGATGATCCTAGGCATAATTCGAAGCTATATGGATCAAAGCAATGAAGATCAAGTTCAGATGGGTGAAATTCAATGCAAAAGGGAAGATGAGGGCAAGATAGAACCAGCAATGAAGAACTCAAAATGTGCAGATTGAAGGAAGGTTCAGAAATTGCAGCAAGAAGAAAACCAGAAGAAATGCAGAGCAGGAAAAGTAGCAAAATTCAGAAGCAAGATTCCAAGGAAATTAATTAGTGAAATCAAGTCTTGTTAGAGATAAACAACACATGAGTAGCTGGAACATTTCAATTTTTTAGCTGACAATCGGATTTGGATGTCAGGATTTTGGTTGCTGGAAAATCAAGTTGCTGTTGAAGAAATATGTATTGTTTATGCTGTACAAGTTTCAGTTTTTTTCAATGTTGGTTTTAGTTATGCTGAAGACAAATGAAGTTGCTTTTGTGTCTAGCCAAATCAGGAAATGTTTGAACTAGTTTAGCATTGTTCATCAGTACAAGTTTTTGTCCATCAGTTAGTTTTCCGTGTTGTATCCGAATGAGATAGAGATAAAGCTCTTCATTTTTTACATTTCGGATGTATGAAAACCAGAAAACATTCAATACAAAAGGCTTCAGTTTAAGTTCCATCTCTTATTTTTTTTCATGTTATGTTTACTTTTGATTCTCAGAAGCAAATTTCCAGAAGTTGAAAACAGTAGTTGAGAAGTAGTAGATTAAGTTCTGCTTTTCAAAAAATCTGAAGTTAGTTTTAGTTTTTTTTTGCATATGAAAAGAAAGCCAAAATTTCATCATCACTCAACATCCTTTTAGTTCATCTGATCAATTTGTAGTGTCATTTTAGTTTTGTTTCCAGAAGTAAAATTAGCCTTAAGGAGTGAGTAGTTGAAGTAGCATATATACACAACATATAGTTTGCAAATACAGAGGTACATTTTCGGATACAAAGGAGAGTTACATACACCTTTCAAATATACTAGATCCTTGTTCATTTACCAAAACCTGAGAGAAATAGCCCATTACAAAAAACAATTCCTGAAAAACATTCAAGTGAGAGTTCTAGAATTCATTGCAGCAACATTTCCCCTTGTGTTGGAAGCTTGCGTAAACAGTGTACAAAGTGTTTGACCATATGCTTCAATCAGATTCACTGCTCGATAGGTTGTGTGTTGAAGGTGCTTTCTTTAATCTTTCGTGGGGGCATCTTCAAGAGTCGCGTTCTTTGCAAGAAACCTTAAAGCCGCTGCATACATCTCTGCACTTATTACAAATGAACGTACCACAAACATGTTTGACAACAAGTGGGTGATGCGAGTGGCAAGGGTGTTGTACTAATTCTCGTCCCGTAATTTCTAAGCATCTCTTATGAAGAAAGAAATAACAGTCAAAGCGACCATATGTTAGACCTAGCAATTGCGTCTCGGATAACCTGCAATGACAAATCTCTGAACCCAACTCCTTTCTCCAGTTAAAAAGGAATAGTTTGTGAAGATGACAAACATGGACAATCTCAGTTTTTATCTCAGGAGGCAGTGATGATGTGATTCGCTGGACGTCATTGTTATAAGGTGAAAGACAATACAGCTTCAACCTACCTTCTGTGCAATGGTAATAAGTAGGAACTACTATGATATCCCTGCAACCATCACAAATGGAAACTAAAATATTTGAAGACGACGATGATGATTCAGAATTGGAGAATACATCTCTCTTCTGAACAAGAAGGGTTAGAGGGTTATCGTGATGTGAGTGCAGATGATGATCTCGTAGCTCGCGAGGCAAAGCACAAGACTTGTGAAGCCAAAAATGGTTCTTGAAGATGCCCTGTTGAAGACTGAAGATATCACCTTTACTGAACAACTTGATGGACTGAGAATTGGTTGAAAGCTTTCTTCAAAATACTTCCACCACTGTTCACGTCAGCTTCTACACAAGAATACTGCTGCAAAGGACTTCAGGAAATTTCTTAAATGTTTATCTGGACATGTGAAAGTGTAGCGTTTGATTATGAGTGTTTTGGTTACTGGTTTGATGTAAGTGGAGAAGTATAGATGTAAGTGGAGAAGTATAGATGTAACTCCATTTGCTTCTGTGGTCCTTTAGCTTCCCTTTCAGCTTCCTCTTCTTTTTAACTTTCACTGACATTGCTAGCTCTTCCACCATCTTCAATATTTCAGGCTGCACAAGACAAATTAACTCAACAATCGTTACAAATTTCACAAAAATATGCAGGACCATCATGGACGACTTTGGAGCAGATGTAGCACATGGGGTTAGTCCTCGTCATGATCATCTAACATTGCAATTTCCTCTGGATTTTTTAGCTTACCATCATCACCTTCTACCTCTCCACTTTTCTCATCTTGTTGATCCACCTCCTTCAACAAAATCGGGATGAATTTTTGCTTGCTTTTCTCACAGAAAGTCAAGATGTACTCATGGTTAAAAGCAACCTCCATTATGAGGGTTAACTAGTTCAGGAGAAGGAAGAAAGAAGCTTTGCTAATTAATGGCAGAAAAGAGACGGGTACACAAACCAAAGCACGTGAAATGTTTGGTCTCGATTCAACTTGTCGTAATCCGAATTTAGTACCGGAGTAAATTTAGTATGATAGCGTACTAATATAGACAATACTAAGGTAATTTTTTAAATTTATAAAATAATCTTAATACTTTACAAGTTTTCATTAACCATATTTTCAAAAATTATAATAATAAATCATAATCACAATTAATATGAAATAACGATAATTTTTAAATATTTCACATACAGATAATAACCACAATTAATATGAAAAAACCATCATCATATAAATATAAATTAAGAATAATACAAAATATTTAAAATATTACAATAATATAATTTCATCATTTTAATAAATAATAATTACATCAAAATATCCAATAAAAAAGAACAATGAATATCCTTAACTATTACAATGTATAACAATAGTTCATGGCTAGGAAACAATCAAGTAAAATTTAAACATGAAATAAAAACATTTACAATTATGTTACATATATAGAATTTGACATAAACATCAAATATAAGTAAAATTAAAAGAAGAGGAAAAATAAAAATCTGGAATGAAATTCAATCGTCAACAGAAAGATACCCGCTATAACTACACTGACCCAAGTTATCATTAGGTACAAAATTCTTATCATTGAGAGGATCTTCATCATTATTATCATTCAAGTTTAATGCACTAAATGACATGTCAGTGATTTCTTATCCAAGATTATCTTCCAAGTCATTAATATCTACTAAATTTAGTTCTTCAGAAATCCATTCGGCCAAAAAATCAATATTATTAATAAAAATTAGATCAGTTGAATTATTTCTGCTATTAACTCCTAGTAAACAATAAAATTTAATTATGAAAAATTATAAGAAATTATATCGAAATTAATAATGACACCAAAGCTTTAAATTGTAACAAACAAAAATCAAGTTATTCAACATCTTATACTTCAATCTATTCTTTTTCTTGGAATAGATAAATTCAAATGTATCGCAATTTCATTCACAGCCTGTTGCACTCACACATTGACTTAAAATCCTAATTGCAAACCTTTTCAATTCTGGAACATCATTTTTGAATTGATCCCATCGAGAAACTATACATCATAATATAAGAAAAGTAGCGTTATAAACAAAATAAAGTAATAATTAATTTTCAACAAATAAGAAAAAGGAAATAACTAATACTTGAAGAAAGTTTTCCTATTTGTCGATTATCAATCGACATTGTAAAATTCCCATAAGACAACTTATAAAGCTCCACTTGTGAGCTTAAGAGATCTTACATCTCGTCAATGCTAACAATTATTGTAATACTTAAAAGCATTCTCTATTAACTTCAACTTACTCAGTAAGATCCAATCTGAATTAGACACTAGGATCCAAAAATGCCCTATCTGCAAACGACGGAGAAGAAAGTTGTCATTTCCTTCTCTCATTAATGATTGAAAGATACAATATGTACAAAGAAGATTTATGTTTCAGATTGGCCTTGATTGCTTCCGTTGCTTTCTCCATGACCTAAAAAATATAACCCATTGTTGGCTTTTCTACACTATCAACCAATCGAAGCACCCTCACCAAAGGCTCACAAACTCGGATAACAAATTGGCATTGAGACCAAATTCTTTATCTTCCAATATAATATTACAAATCTCTACTATAACATTAGACCTAGCATGCTAAGATGTAATCCACTTATCACTTGTAAACATTTTTTTTATTCTTTCTTCATCAAGAAAAAAGACTGAAGTAATGAGAAATTTATTGCAAATCTTATCACAATAGGACAACAAAAATTCTTACCATTGGTAAATTCCTTTCTCTTCAAATTCAATACTCATGTATGATTATAAATGAACTTTGTCACCTTTTTAGCTTTCTACATAGTCAGGTCAATGCAATGTGCAATATAAGGAGTCCAAAAAAAAAGAAATATAAGTATTACACAACCTTTTTCCTGTCGTTTCATAAGCAGAATCATTGTCAGTAATAAACTGAACAATGTTTTCTGGGCCTACTTCATTCACAACTTCATCAAATATCACAAACAAAGTCTCAGTACTTCTAATAAGGCCAGATGATCAATAGATTTCAAAAACATAGAGTCATTTGTAGAATAAACTAAAAAAATTAATAATAGACTCTTATCTCCTATTTGTCTAAACATCACACATGATTGAATATCCACAAGTACCCCAATTCACTCTTTTTTCTACCAAATAATTCATAATTTCATAAACAGAGCAACTCAAAAGTTTACCTCTTAAGTCATCAATCGAAGGACTTTTGTATCATAGATCATAAGAGGCTATTGCATCCACATAGGTTGATAATAATAAGACTGAGAAGCATTGAATGATAAACCTATATCATAACACCATCTAGCTAGAGCCGTATTGACATTGTGAGCCGCATCTTTTGATTGCATTGCATCATGAATTGAACGTTAGGCTCCAGTAATTGTTCATGATGCAAAGAAACTAGTGACCTGCCTTATTCTCTTCCTCGCATCAAGTTCAAGTACTTCATCTTGGGCCTGAGATGGAACATTACTAGTACCACTACCACCATTACCACTACTACCACTACCACCTTCAACATTTCCACAATCACCACAGAAACTATAAAACGAAGTTCCTTGACCAATTTCAAAATTCAACCTTTCCCTTCTATCTTTCTCATGTTCATATTCTTTAAGCTATGTTTTCATTTACCACTTCACATCATGACTTACTTTTTTATAGGGTTCTACATCTCCTTTAACCCTAGCTAAATGCTTTTTTAATTAGGTGGTTCCTCCACCTTTCAAATGCTTGTTACAAAACAAACAAATTGTCTGATTCTTCATACTTAAGACTAATGCAACATAAGCCCAAGCTGGATCATTATATTTTCCTAAAGCAGTTTGATCAGGAGTAGTTGAACTTCCTTCAATTTATCTGTAACAAAAAATGAAGATGTTAGTTTTGTAAAAAATTATTCCTTTAGTAGTTTCATCAACAAAATTAACAATGATAATGCTAAGTCCTTCATGAGGCAATGCAGCATAAATAATATCTTTAAATCTTTATTTTTAAGCCTAAAGAAGTAAAGATGCATGAAACTAGAGTAAAATTCAAAAATAGATGAACTTTCCTATTGGAGAGTAGTAAAGCCTATGAGTATGAGAGTTACGATTTAAAAAGTGTATGTCTTGAAAGTTGCATTATTTTGTTTCAGTGACTCCACGTAAGACCTATAACACCCACAAGGTGTCTAGTTGTTGATATGTAAAGAACCTCCCACATTCAATATAATTCACTTGCTAATATGTAAAGAACCTCCCACATTCAATATAACTCATTGGTTGATATGTAAAGAACCTTCCACATTTAATATAATTCACTGCTTTCACTATTTTTTCAACAAATTCTTTCTATGGTGATCGCATGTTTCCATAACAACTAATGCAATGGGTTGAAAGATTTAACATTTTGTAGATGGAAAACAACGATAAATTATATTATTATTATTATACTCAATTAATTATTTAACTAATATCCAAATACGTTTTCAATCATTTTAAGATTATATCAATTAATTATTTATTTGATTCTTTCCAATTTACATTCTCGGTTTGTTATTTTTAAGTTAAGTTGAAACTTTAAATCCTTTATAGAAATTTACACCACTACATATCCTAAGACTAGGAATCCTAAAAATCCTAAGCTCTGATACCAAAAGATGTTAGGGCCGAGTCCCACAGGGTCTCGAGACTAATCTCGAGGCGACCATTAGAGGCAGTCGGATAAGGATCATGCGAAAAGAAATTCAAAACCTTTAATTAAAGGTAAAATTTAGTGGCAGTAATTGGTGGGTTCGTCGTGGCAAAACTATGGAAATAATTTTAAGGACCTTTTGGGAGAATTTCGTCGTGGTCAACATTTAGCTTCACTGCGGTGAAGTCTCCAAGTCGAGCGAAGTCACCCTTCAGGAAAAATACGTCGTGACGAAAGTTTGGCTTCGCTGTAGCGAAGTCCCCAGATTTAATTCAAGTAACTCTCTGACTTTCGCCGTAGTGATGTCACCAAAATTAAGCAAAAGCATCTTCAAGAAAGGTTTACCGCGACCAAAGTCACACCTTCACTATGGCAAAACCATCGTTTCACAACCCAGAACCCAACATTCAAACACAAGACTCTGCACTTACATATTACCAATTTCCCACAACCATTAACAACTCAACCAAAGAATAATATGCATATACACCAAAAGAAATTTCTTCAATTCTCAATTTCATTACTAAAACAAAATAAAGTTTGAACAAAGATTTAGTTACATATCAACAATAGATCATTAACTTAACAAAAATACATATGGATGCTTATGTTCGATATGCTACTAAAGCTACCTAAAAGTGATTGAACTAACTTAGTTACTAAATGTACTATCTTGAAGTTTCTGAATGCCTTGCAAGGATCGCTAACCTTCTCATTCAGCACCTAAGGAGAAAACAATGGGTTAAGCTACAAACTTCAGTGGCTAATATATTTATATCCATTGGCAACGAGCCACACTATCAAACATATATACATACATCTATATCTCATTTTATTCTAACAATTTGATCATTAACCATTTTAGCTCAAAAACTCATAATTAAGGAGGTTAACACATAACATATAACGTGTACCTTTAACCATCAAACATAACACTCAAATGCATCATACTTGACAATTCAAAAATGAAATGTATAAAAAAATGGCTCGAGAGTTTCATGGATCGAAATGGCGAAACTGAAGCTTACACCATGAATAAAATGAGTATGTTCTTAGGATCTCATATGCTACAAGCGGACAGCCAGGAGAAGGCTTTAGGTCAATGTGCACGTGACGAACAAAATGGTTTCTCTCTTGCCTAAATACAAGTAAATTTTTATGCTTAATTCAATTCATCACATATTCACATATTCACATTTTCATGCTTTTCAAGCTATTCCTCTTTTGATTATACAAAATGTCATAACATCACTTACGACATAACATGGTAACAATCATAATGCATATTTCAACAATCACAACAATTCAAATTCAAACAATTAGGCATACACACACATAAGTGAGCAAATTTTCCCAATTACACAATAACCATAAATACATCACCCACATAATTTGCTTGAAAATCCAAGTTTAATTGTGCTCTTCCTCTTGGTCTTAGATAGAATTTTCTTGGTTTCCTAACACAAACCAATTTTCTCATTCAATCCAAATTTAAATGTAAATTCATAAAACTTCAATAATCAAAATAGAAAAATTAAGTTCTAACTTAACCTACTCATAGTTCATCTGAGTTAGAAAAACCATTTCCTAGTTTAAGAATCCATGAAAATCAAAATGGTTTCTTCTTTCTCTTCTTTCCCCTAACACTCACTCATTATTTCTCTAATCCCTTTTGTTTTTCTACCAAGCAAGAAGGAAAGATGAACTTACCTTAAACTTAGCACAAATCTCCTTCTTTCTTCTTCCTCCCTAGCTTCCACGATGTTCTTCTCTACGTTTTCTTCTCTTCCTTTATCTTCTCACGACTCTCTCTTCTCTTCTTTCTTATTCAAGACAATAATTTGTCTTGATCTTCTAAAAATACCCCTCCCCTTTGCTTGTCCTTCCAATTTTACCCTTCTTTCATTTAATCTAAAGACTACTTACTCCTTAGGCTATTTAATTATCATACTATACTCTAATTTAATTATAAATTTTCTATTCTAAATTCCAATTTCTATTCATGCTCACTAAATTAATAGACTCAAATATAAAAATAAATAAATAAGCAATTAAATAATTAATAAAAATTAATAAAAATTTCGGGGTCTAACAATGGGCACTTGATCAGAGTTGCCCTATGATGGGACATCAACAATCCTCTTCTAGTGTGTCGTAACCTCCGTTTCAACATCCATAAGGGGGATCACAGTTTGGTGGTTGGTAGGGGGAGGATTTGGAGGGAGACAGTTAAGAGGTAGATCTAGAGGTTGCAATTTGCGACAATCATCTAGCTCTTAGCAGATAGACCGTGGTCAGGCTAGGGCATTCACTCTCACCCCTCAAGATGCACAAGCTTCCAATGCAGTGGTATCAAGCATCATTCTTGTCTGTGGATTAGAAGCTATGTTTTTAATAGATTTAAGAGAGTTTTATATCGCCCAACTCTAATATGAGGCTAGAAATAGCACCAAATAGGATGGATGAATCTTTGTCAATATCTACACCTTTGATTGATGGCATAATGGTAAATTTGATCTACTACTTATGACCCGTGGAAATTAATGGTAGGAGATTAGTAGCGAATCTTATGGTATTGTCAATTATAGATCTTGATGTAATATTGAGAATAGACGGGTTATCCCATCATTATGCTACCTTGGATTATAGAGAGAAGGAAGTGATATTTAAGATTTTAGGGGATGTAGAGTTTATATTTAAGGGGGATAGAAAAACTACCCTTTCCAATATAGTTTCATCAGTAATGGCCAACAAGATGCTCAGACAAGGGTGCCATAGTAAGTGAGAGGGTCTTATTAGTTTCCTTAAGAACAATTGTGGAAGTTGTAGTATCTAGCACTAAACCAAACATTTCTCTTAAAGCATTTAAATAATGTGTAGCATAGGATTCAATCCCAATAAGAGTAACACTTTGTTCTCAATAGGGGTTAAGTAAGAAATTATGGACTATGTTTACTCATATGACACTTTAATAGGACACCTCCTAATTAAGTATTTGGGTATCCCAATCTCTTCTGGGAAGCTTACTTACTAAGACTTTATTCCTCTGATAGATGCAATCCAAAGGAAGCTTAATAGTTGAACCCTTAGAACACTCTTTTATAGTGGGAGAATACAACTGATACTTGTAATCTTTACTATATAGAACTATTGTGCTTCCATTTAGTCATTCCCAAGAGGATCCCAAAGGATATTGATAAACATATAAGGAATTTTCTTTGGAGTGGTCCTGGAGGATCTAGAAAGCGTCTTAAAGTACGATGGTCAACAGTTTGTTCATAAGAAGAGCATATAGGTACTTGTTCTATTCAGTTAACTTGTAAAGCATTATTAGTAAAGAAGTTTTAGCAAATTTGCACTAATAACAATGGCTTCATCACTATTACCTCAAAGGTGGCAGTATCTGGAATGCTTAACATGAAATCAATATCTCCTACTCACTGGGGAAATATTAAACTGAGAGAGAACATTCAATTCTCACTCAAACACCAATTGAAAATAGAGAAAATACCTTTTATGGTTTGGCAACTAGTTAGATATATGTCCCTTATACAAATGTAGACAATTCCAGCACTTGAAATCCATTTTCCCTGAGAATACCAATGGTCAAGCTCTCATTATAGGAGTGTGAAATAAGTTGTTTAGTGCTTTTTAAACTAAAATATTTCAAATTAAACCATTAGTGAAGTAATTTTTATTTTCTAAAGCCAACCAAATCAAATAAAATCCTTATTTAACTAAAAGACACTATATAAAATTTGTTTTCATTTAAGTAAGTTAAAAATTTTGAATTACTTTTAGGTATAAATAAAAATTAAAATAAAATAGTACAATTATATTATATAAGAATCAAGGTTAAATTTTTATTAAAAATACCTATAAGAAACAAAAAGTAAAACTAAAATATTATAGTAAGGCCAAGTGATAGTGTTTGTTGAGATCATAAAAAATGTTAAACTTTTTATGCAATTTTAAGTTCTCACTCAAAATGTAAATATTATAACATCTAAATATTTATTTTAGTTTTTGTGTAAGAACTTTACTAAATTTTGTTGTATTTTATGTAATTGTGATATCAATATCCTTTGAAAATAAAAATAAATTACTAATATATGACTTTCATTTTCTGTACATAAAATATTTTTATGTCTATTAATATTTTTTTAAGAGTATCTTGAATAATGTTATATATAACCTAGTTAGTAAAAAATTGATTCATACCTTAGAATTTTTCTCTATTTAAAAATTGTTACTATAATATACAATTCATAAGTCACATAAGTATTGATTATGAAAATAGATATAAAAATAAAAGGATGTAATTTAATAAAAAATATTTTACTTTCTACCTTTTCATCATATCTCATTATTCTCTTTTTACATAAATTTTCATATAGAAAATCATTTATATATGACCAGGAAGTTTATAAATTGATTTGAAGTATAAAACCCTAAATTGTTTAAATGCAATTTCTCTCCGTAAAATAATATCCACATAAAAATTAAGCATTAGTGAACTGTTGAAACATGAAAAATAGAATAATTAAAAAAATACTTGGTCTTTTAAAATACGAAACAAGAGAACAATAACACATCACTGTATGACCTAATTTGAGTGTATCTCACTCGTGGCTCAGTTCATGTAATTTATTGTCTTTAATCAAACATGGACATATCTTATATTGTACTATTTCTGTCTACACATAGACAAAGCATTTGACACCCCTATTTCATATGTTTTATCTTATTGTTTCCGTCTATACATTAACATCAACACAAATTATGACACATCCTTGTTTTAAGAAACATCCATTTTTGAAAAATCCCATGCCACACCAACATATTTACATATTTACCTCTATATTTTATAAATGAGCATATCCTATCACATGATTGTATAATAAGTCATTTTCACTCAAAGACTTCTAAGAAATACTTTAAAATTAAAACTTGTGGATATGAGGCATACACAATAATAAACAATCATCATCATCATCACCCAGTCCAAAATCCCGCAATGAAGCGGGATCTAGGGTGGTTCGATAATACACAGCCTTACCCTTACATAGTAGAGAGGTTGTTTCTGATGGACCCACATGTAAATGAGACAATATAAGAATGATGCAGGTTAAAAAAATGGGAATATCTGATGGAGGCCAAATCTGCGAGAACCTAATAGGCTACAGAGTCCACCCCTCCTTGTCACTCAGTAAGTAAGGGGACCTTCCTTAGAGACCCTGCTGGAATGGCCCCCTACTATCCCCCCACCCCTGCAGTGCAATTTGCGCGATGTGATATGGCATCTCCTAGTAACTGCAACGGTTAATCCTTTATCCTTATCCAATCACGCCAAACTTTTCTATTTCTAGCAACTCCCTCATTAAGGGTCACCGCTGACATATCCTCCTTGATTATTTCCTGCCAGTTCTTATAAGGTCTCTCTCTCCTCCTCTTATATTCATTAAGTGTTATTCCCTCACAGCTTCGTACCGGAGCGTCAGAGGGCCTCCTTCTCACATGCCCATACCACCTAAGCCTAGTCTCTCTCAACTTATTGATAAAGTTAGCTACACGGAGTCTATCTCTTACCACCCAGTTCTAGACCTTATCTCTCCTAGTAATGCCACACATCCACCTAAGCATACGCATTTCTGCTACCAACAACTGTCTTATATGCCTACATTTGATAGGCCAACACTTTGCCCCATATAACATGGTTAGACGAATCACTATTTTAAAAAACTTCCCCTTGAGTTTTAAAGGAATCTTCCTATCACATAAAACCCCTGATGCAGTTCTCCATTTGGCCCAGCTTGATCTAATACGATATGCAATATCGGCATCGATATTACCATCACTTTGAATGATAGACCCAAGATATTTAAAACACGTCCTCTATGGTATGATGTCGGTACCAATTGCTACCGCTACCTCATGCACCACCTGGTTTCCTGAAAATTTGCATTCTACATACTCCGTCTTAGACCTGCTAATTTTAAAACCTTTCAACTCTAACGCATCTCTCTAGCAGTCTAACTTGGCATTGACCCCCTTCTTGGTCTTATCCACTAAGACAATATCATCTACAAATAACATGCACCAAGGTACCTCTCCTTGAATATGTTTGGTAATCTCATCTAACACTAATGTGAACAACAAAGGGCTTAACACAGATCCTTGGTAGAGACCAACTCTGATAGAAAACGCTTCCGTGTCCCCTCCTATCATCCTTACGCTAGTCAATGTTCCTTCATACATATCCCTAATTACCTTAATATAGGTGATGGGGATGCCTTTGGCCTCCAAACACCTCCATAAAAGGTCTCTAGGAACCCTATCATACGCCTTCTTCAAATCAATAAAAACTATATGCAAATCTCATTTTCGTTCCCTATAGCATTCCAAGAGTGTACAGAGTAGATGTATTGCTTCTGTCGTGGACCTACCAGGCATAAAACCAAATTGGTTGACTGATATCGACGCAACCCTCCGGATTCTCTTCTCAATTACCTTCTCCCACAACTTCATGGTATGACTTATTAGTTTGATGCCTCTATAGTTGTGACATTGTTGGATGTCCCATTTGGCCTTGTATAAGGGGATCGACCTATTTAATCTCCATTCATCTGGCATTTTGGATGACTCTAAAATCACATTGAAGAGTTAAACTAACCATACAATACCGACAACTCCTATCTGTTTCCATACCTCTATAGGGATCTTGTCTGGCTCTACAACCTTACCGCTCCCCATCTCTCTCAACACCTTTGTAATTTCACCCCTCGTAATCCTTACCCCTATATACCTGTCATGAACATGCCCCGTCATAGAGGGTTCTCCTAACTTTACATTGCTCACTATCTCTTCGTTATACAGGCTATGAAAGTACCTCTTCCATCTCCTCTTGATGTCTTAGGTCTCTGTGAGTACCTGTCTTGCTTCATCACGTATACAACAAACTTGGTTAAAATCATTCGTCCCATGTGCCCTATCTCGTGCTAGCTTGAAAATCTTTTATGCGGCCCGAAACATATCCAAATCCCTCTGCATAATCTCATATGCTTCCCCTTTAGCCACTGCGATAGTTTTCTTAGCCTTCCGTTTTGCCAACCTATACCTTACTCTGTTAATTTCCCTTTCTGCCTCCGTTGAACTAGCTAAAAGATCTTTAAAAGCTCTGTTCTTTGCCTCAACCGTCCCCTAGACCTCGTCTGACCACCACCAACCTTCCATCCGCCCTCCTCCTTGCCCTTTGGGGACCACTTTGGATACCCCTAGGTGATTAGTGGCAGTTGCATACACTACAGAGGCTACACCCTCCCACATCATGTTTACATCCCCGCTTACAGACTATGGTGCATTTGATCGCACTTATGCCCTAAATCGTTCCATCTTGTCTCCTCTTAGTCCCGACCACTTAATTCTATGAAAATGTAGGTTAAAAAATTGTGACCTCCATCCTTTAATCTGTAAATCCAGAACTAACAATTTATGTTGAGTCGATATGCATACAGCCGACAGTACTTTACAATCTTTGCACCATGATCTAGAACCTCTCCTAACAAGGAGATAATCTATTTGTGTCTTAGAGGTGCTACTCTGAAAAGTTACCAAGTGCGCTACGGTTTTCATAAATAGGGAATTAGCTATAACTAACTCATACGCTACGGCAAAGTCCAAGAAAGCAATCCCATTATCATTTCTAATGACGTATCCGAAGCCCCCATGGGCTCCTGTATAGCCGTTCATCCCAGTCCCTATATGCCCATTAAAATCACGTCCAATGATGATCTGCTCTATATCAGAGAATTGTTGCAGCACCCTCTCTAGTGCTTCCCAGAACAAACGCTTTGGTTGTTCGTCTGAACCTGTTTGAGGAGCATGCTCACAAACAACATTAAGGACGGCGTTGCTAACTACAATTTTAGCCACCATAATCCTATCATTGATCCCTGTAATCCCCACCACTCTATTTATAAGTTCCTTGACCACCAGGATACCTACCCCATTCTGCTTCCGAGTACTTCCCGAGTACCATAGTTTGAAACCTCCTATCTCCTGCGCTTTAGCTCTTGACCACTTTATCTTCTGAATACAGGCTATTTGTATTCTATACGTGTCTAAAATGTCCACTAATTTTAAGGCCTTACCCGTTAGGGTCCCAACATTCCAGGAGCCAAATCTCATTACATCCTCGTAGTTTTTGTCCCGACATACTACACGCACCGACCCTCTCGAACTGGTCCCAACCTCACAGATTGAAGACATCCCTCCTGCCTCAGGCCTACACTCATCCCTCAGGACTACGCCTAAGGAGCCTCTAAACACCTGGTCCAAATACTAACAACAAAACTAAAATACAGTTACCGATAAAAAAAGTATATATAAAATATTAAAAATATACTAAATTAGATAAAATTAATAATAATAATTATAACAATAATAATAGTACCAAAAAATATAAATAAAGCTACGACCCTAAAAAATACAAAAATAAAAATAAAAATGAAATAAAATAAAATAAAAATGAAAATGAAAATGAAAATAAAAAACAAAAATATAATAGATATAATAAGGACAAAACCAAAACTAATAGGAAACTCAAATAAAAGGAAAATAATGGTAATAATAAACATACAAATAATAGTAATACTAATATTAATAATAATACTAATAACAAAAATAGTAATACAACAAAAACTAGATATTAGAAAATTCAGTATACACTATAGAGAGTATTAAAAGAAATAAAATATAGTTAGGATAAAAAAAGGAAATAGCCAACCTACAATAAAAGGCAAGTACTAACACCAAAACTAAGACTAATATTAATACCAATAACTAATACTAGTACCAATGCTGAAAAAAATCCTATAATGAACACTAAGAAACAGCACCGAACTGGTAAGGCAAAAGAACCCCGAAAAATAGTGGAATAATAATAGGGCCAATAAATAATACTACTAAACTGCTAATAAAACTAGTAATATTGGCAAATGGAAGGTAAGGCTAAAACTAAAATAAAAAAACCAACTAAATTGCGCTCATGACTGATTTGTGTATGTAAAAATGTTGATAATCGACATATTTCAAGACGTGGGCTAGAATAGCAACTGGCAGTGTATAATACCCACTCTTGTCAAAAAGAGGCAATACAAGAGAAAGCAGTCAATGTATATGAGAGGTGTGATGTTAATGGAGAAGGCTTTTATAAAAGGTTGAAGCAACAAATTGGAAAAGAGAAATAATTAACTTGGACAGTATAAAACATCAAGCTAAAAGGCAGTGGACCAACGGGAAAGGCTGACAGTTTCTTAAAAAAATCAGGATGCTCGAGAAAGCTTGCAAATACGATGCGTGAGGTTCTAGGAGAAGTTGAGTAAGCAAGTGTATCGGTTGTCGTGCATGTAGCCCTTCGTTGCCATCATCGCCTATGAGCTGCATGCATGATATAAACGGTAACCCTGCAAAAGCTAGTTCATGAGCTAGTTCCCGTTACGTGCATTGCACAAAAGGAAAGACGAGACTCCCAACCCAGGGATACACAGAGTCATATGGACAGAGCAAACGACCTCGACTAAGAAAGGAAATCTACATTATCTGAACCATACAAAAAAATGTGTAACTAACAACTCCATACTCAAAACATAACACGCACTGACATAAATGCAAACATAGAAACCACCAGAGGTAAGAGCGTATTGTTACATACCTGGTAAGACAGATACCCCAGTGGAGGCCAAGACGATGTAGTTTTTCCTAACCACCCAAAAAGTAGAAAATGTAAAAAGAATGTAGAAAACTCTACCTGATGGCCACTATTGAGTTTGCATAGTTGTGTCCCTGCGTCGACGTCTCACCTCTGGTCTCCAATATCTACTAACTTTACGTATTTTTAAGAAAGCAATAAAAATAGAGGGAAAAAACCAAATCCTCTATTAATTCAACTTGAATGAATTAAAGTGAAGAGGTTTATTAACATTATCATGTTTCCAGAAATTAAAGTAAGCATATTTTAAACATTCCTTATCTACATATGTATTTTTGACAATGAGCATGGACTATTATATAAGTAATAATACCACAAGAATTTTTCATTCTAGGTAACTCCCACCAAAACCAAACATACAACTTCCTCCTTATCATATTATATACATAAACAAATTTCATATTCATGAACTTTTCTAATTCTTAAAGTAAAAATATATATCTATACATTCAAAGTATGTAATAAGTAATATAAGCGACATTAAAACTTAATATTACCATTATATCTTCTTGATTTGGCTCTGCCTTCTCTCTTCTTGATTTACCAAAATAACCTTCTTTTTATTTTTGGAAGCTTACTCCACTCATCTGTGGTTCCTGCCTTCTTACCATTATTCTATCATTTTGATGGTTATACAGTGGCAAAGGCTACTGGCTCGAGGGAAGGCCTTCCACATGCCTTCCACGTGTTCATGGAAGAAGGAGAATCTTCCCTTTCAAAGGATGATTTCCTAACACTCTCCAGAGAGCTCCTAACAAATATGGGTGAAAAATCTGTCAACAATGTTATGAAAGAGGCCAAACAATTTGAGGAGTTAGAGCTTGGAAGAACAAAATTCACACCTTGCATAATAAAGTTACATTAAAATATTATCATAATGTTGTGAAAGATGGCGTTGTTTCCCCCTTTTTGAACTGCTAAGGGCTAGTGCCAAAGCATGGTCGACTATTTTAATTAATTGGCTTTTTTTAGTCCAAGAGACCTGCATTACCAGTTGTGAATGCTTAGGCGAAGCTCGATGGGGAAGGAAAGGGCTTGATAAAGTCATGCTTCACAAAGATGGGATGATTTTGTTTAAGTTCAATGATGAATCTACTTTTACGGAGATTGTGGAATACGGCCCTTGGCATATTGGTAAGCAACCCTTTTTCTTCGACAATGACGACCAAGAATGGAGATAGATAGGGGAGGGATTGAGGTTCTACCAATGTGGGCCCAGTTTCACAATCTTCTAATGGAGCTATAAATTATAGAGGGATTAAGCTTCCTAGCAAGTTCATTAGGGAAACCTGTTTACCTAGACACACAAACTGCCACAATGGAGTGTATTTGCTACGTTAATCTATGTATTGAAATTCAAAAGAACTTCCCCTTCCTAACAGTTTATCAATCTTAAGGTTAGGTGAGACTGGTGAATTGGAAAAGCCAAAAGTTCATATTACCTATCCATAAAAGCCAAGTGATTCTACTAGAAAATGGGTTCCTACTGTTAGGAAATTTAACACAGGTTAGCATATAGAAATTATGACTACTGAGATTAATGTGACATCTATTAGTTAAAAGAATAAAACAGATGCTCAATTAGTAGTAAGCCTGATACTGCTAGATTATCAATTTCAAGTTGCTTGTTGAAACCAACTGAAGTAGTCTAATTCAAAATTGCACAAATTGAATTTTGAGATTAGCTTATGTTTCTTAAGAATGTGTCAAACTCTTCAACAGAGGAATTAGAGCCTATTAAAAATGAAGAAACTTCATAATGTAATGTTGAGACACAGGTGAGTATTTAAGCCTCTCTCAATGATAACTCTAGTAATGGGAACACTAAGCTAATCTTAGGAAGCACCTTAGAGGATAAAAATAGTAATCTGGTTACTGACTCTCCGCTTCAGATTTGAGGACTTTAAAGTGTAAAACAATTCTTCTAGAAGAAGATTAGCTATGTAACACCCCATTACCCTAGGGTACGCACCGGGACGTCCGTAGGTCATTCCGATACATAGCCTAAGATAAAGGAGTGCTACGTACGATCACTACAGAACTCCACATGGCATCGCATACATGTGAATAATAAAAATTGTAACTGTAAATTACAAGATTTTTCAAATCAA